>CAKAOJ020002973.1:0-14453 GCA_916701645.2 Sebastolobus alascanus | reverse complement strand
AAAAAATTTTTTTAAAAAAAAAAAAAATAAAAAAAAAAGTTAGTATGTCAAAATTTTTTAAAAAAAAAAAAGTCATAGTATATATGTCGAAAAATGTATGAAAAGAAAAAGTATAGTATGTGAAATTAAAAAAAAGAAGTATTGTTAAAAAAAAAATGTATATATTAAAAATAAAAAAAATATATAGTATTCGAAAAAAAAACATAGTATATATTAAAATTAAAAAAGTCATAGTATATATTCGAAAATTTAAAAAAAAATATAGTATGTAAAAACCAAAAAAAGTCAAAAAGTTGTCAAAATTAAAAAAAATTTTAAAAATTTAAAAATTAAAAAAAAGTCATTATATAAAAATAAAAAAGTCATATATAGTATGTCGAAAAATGTAAAAAAAAAAAGTTAGTATAGTATGTTGAAAAAAAAAAAAAAAGTCATAGTATAGTATGTCGAAAAAATTAAAAAAATCATAGTATAGTATGTTGAAAAAAGTAAAAAAAAAAAAAAAAAGTATAGTATGTGAAATTTTTAAAAAAAAGTCATAGTATAGTATGTCAAAAAATGTTAAAAAAAAAATCATAGTATAGTATGTCGAAAATTTAAAAAAAAAGTCATAGTATAGTATGTGAAAAATTTAAAAAAGTCATAGTATAGTATGTGAAAAGTAAAAAAAAATCATAGTATAGTATGTCGAAAAATTCAAAAAAAAGTAGTATAGTATGTTGAAAAAAGTAAAAAAAAAAGTCATAGTATAGTATTTTGAAAAATTTCAAAAAAAAGTCATAGTATAGTATGTCGAAAAAGTAAAAAAAAAAAAGTATAGTATGTTAAAAAAGTTAAAAAAATCATAGTATAGTATTTTGAAAAAAGTAAAAAAAAAAAAGTCATAGTATAGTATGTCGAAAAATTTAAAAAAAGTCATAGTATAGTATGTCGAAAAAGTAAAAAAAAAAAGTCATAGTATGTTGAAAAATTTAAAAAAGTCATAGTATAGTTTTTGAAAATTTCAAAAAAAAAGTCATAGTATAGTATGTCAAAAAATTTAAAAAAAAAGTCATAGTATAGTATGTCGAAAAAAGTAAAAAAAATAGTATGTTGAAAAAGTTAAAAAAAAGTCATAGTATAGGATGTCGAAAAATGTAAAAAAAAAAGTCATAGTATAGTATGTCGAAAAATTTCAAAAAAAAAGTCATAGTATAGTATGTCGAAAAAAAAAAGTCATAATATGTGAAAAAAAAAAAAAGTCATAGTATAGTATGTCGAAAAATGTAAAAAAAAAGTCATAGTATAGTATGTCGAAAATTTAAAAAAAATCATAGTATAGTATGTTGAAAAAAGTAAAAAAAAAAGTCATAGTATAGTATGTCGAAAATTTATGAAAAAAAAATCATAGTATAGTATGTCGAAAAAGAAAAAAGGCTTAGTATAATATAGTATGTCGAAAAAAGTAAAAAAGTATATATTTGAAAAATCAAAAAAAGTCATAGTATAAAAAAAAGTGTGTAAAAAGTAAAAAAAAAAGAAAATAGTATAGTATGTCGAAAAATTCACAAAAAAATCATAGTATAGTATGTGAAAAAAGTAAAAAAAAAAGTCATAGTATAGTATGTCGAAAAATTAAAAAAAAATAGTATAGTATGTGAAAAAGTAAAAAAAAAGTAATAAATTAAAAAAAAAAAAAAAAAAAAGTCATAGTATGTTTAAAAAGTCTAAAAAAAGTCATAGTATAGTTTGTCGAAAAAGAAAAAAAAAAAAAAAAGTATATATGTTTAAAAAATCCAAAAAAAAAGTCAGTATAGTTTGTCGAAAAATGTAAAAAAAAAGTCATAGTATAGTATGTCGAAAAATTTAAAAAAAGTCATAGTATAGTATGTTGAAAAAAGTAAAAAAAAAAGTCATAGTATAGTATGTCGAAAATTTTATGAAAAAAATCTCAATTATAGTATGTCGAAAATGTTATGAAAAAAGTCATAGTATATATATGTCGAAAATTTTAATAAAAAAGTCATAGTATAGTATGTCGAAAAAAGTAAAAAAGTCATAGTATTTTGAAAAAGTCTAAAAAAAGTCATAGTTTTAAGTGTGTCGAAAAATGTAAAAAAAAAAAAGTCATAGTATAGTATGTTGTAAAAAGTAAAAAAAGTCATAGTATGTTTGAAAAAGTCCAAAAAAAAGTCATAGTATATAGTATGTCGAAAAATGAAAAAAAAAAAAAGTCATAGTATAGTATGTCGAAAATTTATGAAAAAAAAGTCATAGTATAGTATGTCGAAAAAAAGAAAAAAAAGTAATAGTATGTTGAAAAAGTCTAAAAAAAGTCATAGTATAGTATGTCGAAAAATGTAAAAAAAAAAGTCATAGTATAGTATTTCGAAAAAAAAAAAAAAAAGTCATAGTATAATATTTCGAAAAAGTAAAAAAAAAAATCATAGTATAGTATGTCGAAAAATGTAAAAAAAAAGTCATAGTATAGTATGTCGAAAAAAGTAAAAAAAGTCATAGTATGTTGAAAAAGTCTAAAAAAAAGTCATATTTAATAGTATGTCGAAAAAATGTAAAAAAAAATCATAGTATATATTGAAAAAGAAAAAAAAAAAGTCATAGTATAGTATGTCGAAAAATGTTAAAAAAAAGTCATAGTATAGTATGTCGAAAAAGTAAAAAAGTCATAGTATTTTGGGAAAAATTTAAAAAAAAGTCATAGTATAGTATGTCGAAAAATGTAAAAAAAAAGTCATAGTATAGTATGTCGAAAAATGTAAAAAAAAAAGTCATAGTATAGTATGTCGAAAAAAGTAAAAAAAAAAGTCATAGTATATATTTCGAAAAAGAAAAAAAAAAAAGTCATAGTATGTTGAAAAAGTTTAAAAAAAGTCATAGTATAGTATTTTGAAAAAGAAAAAAAAAAAAAAGTCATAGTATAGTTTGTCGAAAAAAAAAAAAAAAAAAAGTCATAGTATGTTAAAAAATCCTAAAAAAAGTCATAGTATAGTTGTCGAAAAATGTAAAAAAAAAGTCACAGTATAGTATGTCGAAAAGAGAATAAAAAGGCTTAGTATAGTATGTTGAAAAAAGTAAAAAAAAAAGTCATAGTATAGTATGTCAAAAAAGTTATGAAAAAAATATCAGAATATAGTATATCGAAAATGTTATGAAAAAAGTCATAGTATAGTATTGTCGAAAAATTTTATGAAAAAAGTCATAGTATAGTATGTCGAAAAAAGTAAAAAAGTCATAGTATGTTGAAAAAGTCTAAAAAAAGTATAGTATATAGTATGTCGAAAAATGTAAAAAAAAAAAGTCATAGTATAGTTTGGCAAAAAAAAAGTCATAGTATGTTGAAAAAGTCCTAAAAAAAGTCATAGTTTTAAGTTGTCGAAAAATGTAAAAAAAAAAAAGTCATAGTATAGTATGTCGAAAATTTATGAAAAAAAAATCATAGTATAGTATGTCAAAAAAAAAAAAAAAGTAATAGTATGTTGAAAAAGTTAAAAAAAGTCATAGTATAGTTGTCGAAAAAGTAAAAAAAAAGTAATAGTATAGTATTTCGAAAAGTTAAAAAAAAAAAATCATAGTATATATTTCGAAAAAGTAAAAAAAAAAATCATAGTATAGTATGTCAAAAAATGTAAAAAAAAAGTCATAGTATAGTATGTCGAAAAAGTAAAAAAGTCATAGTATTTTGAAAAAGTCAAAAAAAGTCATAGTATAGTATGTCGAAAAATGTAAAAAAAAAAGTCATAGTATAGTATGTCGAAAAATTTCACAAAAAAAAGTCATAGTATAGTATGTGAAAAAAGAAAAAAAAAAAGTCATAGTATAGTATGTCAAAAATTTCAAAAAAAAAGTCATAGTATAGTATGTCGAAAAAGTAAAAAAGTCATAATATGTTGAAAAAGTCCTAAAAAAAATCATAGTATATTTGGCCCAAAAATGTAAAAAAAAAGTCATAGTTAGTATGTCGAAAAATTTCACAAAAAAAAGTCTAGTATAGTATTTTGAAAAAAGTAAAAAAAAAGTCATAGTATAGTATGTCGAAAAATTTCACAAAAAAAGTCATAGTATATTATGTCGAAAAAAGTAAAAAAAAATCATAGTATATATTTCGAAAAAGAAAAAAAAAAATCATAGTATAGTATGTCGAAAAATGTAAAAAAAAAAGTCATAGTATAGTATGTCGAAATGTTATGAGTATAGTATGTCGTAAAAAAAAAAAAAAAAGTCATAGAATATGTGAAAAATGTAAAAAAAATAGTATAGTATGTCAAAAATGTAAAAAAAAAATATATTAGTATGTCGAAAAATTCAAAAAAAAGTAATTAGTATGTAAAAAAAAAAAAAAAATAAATAGATGTCGAAAAATTAAAAAAAAGTATAGTATAGTATGTCGAAAAATAAAAAAAAAAGTCATAGTATATATGTCGAAAAAAAAAAAAAAAATCTAGTATAGTATGTCGAAAAAGTAAAAAAAAATATATAGTATGTCGAAAAATAAAAAAAAAAGAAGATAGTATGTCGAAAAATTTAAAAAAAATATGTAAGTTGTGAAAAAGTAAAAAAAAAGTCATAGTATATATGTAAAAATTCAAAAAAAATCATAGTATAGTATGTCGAAAAAGTAAAAAAAAGATAGTAATAGTATAATTTAAAAAAAAAAATATAAAATGTAAAAAAAAAAAAAAAAAGTATATGTCAAAATGTAAAAAAAAATCATAGTATAGTATGTCGAAAATAGAAAAAAAAAATAGTATAGTATGTCGAAAAAAAAAAAAATATAGTATGTTGAAAAAGTCCTAAAAAAAGTCATAATAGTATGTCGAAAAATTTAATAAAAAAAAGTCATAGTATAGTTGTCAAAATTTCAAAAAAAAAGTATAGTATTGAAAAAATAAAAAAATCATGTATAGTATGTCGAAAAAAAAAAAAATCATAGTATGTTGAAAAAGTAAAAAAAGTCATAGTATAGTGTGAAAAATTAAAAAAAAAGTCATAGTATAATGTCGAAAAATTTAAAAAAAAATCTAGATAATGAAATTTTAAAAAAAAGTCAAGTATAGTATGTGAAAAATAAAAAAAGTATAGTAAAGTCAAAAAAAAAAGTATAGTATGTCAAAAAGTTAAAAAAAGTTAGTATAATGTCAAAAATTTAAAAAAAAGTCAAGATAGTATGTGAAAAATAAAAAAAAAAGTATGTGAAATGTTGAAAAAAAAAAGTCATAGTATAGTATTCAAAAAATTTAAAAAAAAATAGTATATAGTCGAAAAAAAAAAAAAGTCATAGTATGATGTGAAAAATCAAAAAAAGTCATAGATAATAAAATAAAAAAAAAAGTCATAGTATAGTATTTGAAAATTTAAAAAAAAATCAAGTATAGTATGTTGAAAAAATAAAAAAAAAGTCATAGTATAGTATGTCGAAAAATTTTAAAAAAAAGTCATAGTAAGATGTCGAAAAAGTAAAAAAAAAGTCATAGTATAGTATGTCGAAAAAAAAAAAAAAAAAAGTCATAGTATGTTAAAAATAAAAAAAAGTATGTATAGTATTTCGAAAAATTTAAAAAAAAAGTCATAGTATAGTATGTCGAAAAATTTCACAAAAAAATAGTATAGTATGTCGAAAAAAGTAAAAAAAAAAATTAGAAGTATGTAAAAAAAAAAAGTCATAGTATAGTAGTAAAAAGAAAAAAAAGTATAGTATAGTATTCGAAAAATTTAAAAAAAAAGTCATAGATAGTATTCGAAAATTAAAAAAAAAAAAATTAAGATGTTGAAAAACCTAAAAAAAGTCATAGTATATAAAAAAATTAAAAAAAAAAAAGTCATAGTATAGATGTCGAAAAAGTAAAAAAGTCATAGTATGTTGAAAAAGTCCTAAAAAAAGTCATAGTATAGTATGTCGAAAAATGTAAAAAAAAAAAAGTCATAGTATAGTATGTCAAAATTTGAAAAAAATAAATTAAAAATGTAAAAAAAAGATAATAGTATGTGAAAAAGTCTAAAAAAAGTCATAATAGATTTTGAAAAATATAAAAAAAAATAGTATAGTTTTAAAAGTTAAAAAAAAATATAGTATAAAAAAAAAAAAAAAAATTATAGTATAAAAGTAAAAAAAAAAGTCATAGTAATAGTATGTAAAAAAAAAAAAGTCATAGATGTTGAAAAAGTCCAAAAAAAGTCATAGTATAGTATGTCGAAAATGTAAAAAAAAAATCATAGTATAGTATTTTGAAAAAGTAAAAAAAAAAAGTCATAGTATATTGAAAATGTATAAAAAAGTCATAGTATTTTTGAAAAATAAAAAAAAAATTATATATATGTCGAAAAAAAAAAAAGTCATAATATTTGAAAAAGTAAAAAAAAGTATAGTATAGTATGTCGAAAAATGTAAAAAAAAAAGTCATAGTATAGTATGTCGAAAAATTTAAAAAAAAAGTATAGTATAGTATGTGAAAAAGTAAAAAAAAAGTCTAGTATAGTACGTCGAAAAATTAAAAAAAAGTCATAGTATAGTATGTCGAAAAAGTAAAAAAAAAGTCATAGTATAATATTTCGAAAAAAAAAAAAAAAAAAGTCATAGTATAGTAAAAGAAAAAATAAATAGTAAGATTAAAAATTATGAAAAAAAAAATCATATATAGTATGTCGAAAATTCATAGTATAGTATGTCAAAAAAAGTAAAAAAAAAAAATCATAGTATGTGAAAATGTAAAAAAAAGTCATAGTATAGTATGTCGAAAAATGTATAAAAAAAATCATAGTATAGTATTCGAAAAATTTCAAAAAAAATCATAGTATAGTATGTCGAAAAAAGTAAAAAAAAAGTCATAGTATATGTTTAAAAAAAAAAAAATAGTATGTGAAAAAGTCAAAAAAAAAAAAAGTATAGTTTTAAAATTTAAAAAAAAAAAATGTATAGTATGTGAAAAATTCAAAAAAAAATCATAGTATAGTATGTCGAAAATTTTAAAAAAAAGTCAGTATAGTATGTCGAAAAAGTAAAAAAAGTAATAGTATATAGAAAAAAGTCATAGTATAGTATGTCGAAAAAAGTAAAAAAAAAGTCCTAGTAAAGTATGTCGAAAAATTTCAAAAAAAAGTCATAAAATGTCAAAAAAAAAAAAGTATAATATGTGAAAAAGTCCTAAAAAAAGTCATAGTATAGTGTATCAAAAAAAAAAAAAAAAGTTAGTATGTCGAAAAATTCCAAAAAAAATCATAGTATAGTATTGAAAAAAAAAAAAAAAAAGTATAGTAAGTATGTCGAAATTAAATAAAAAAAGTCATAGTATAGATTTAAAATTTAGAAAAAAAGCATAGTATAGTATGTCGAAAAAAAAAAAAAGTCATAGTATATTGTAAAATTTTAAAAAAAAATCATAGTATAGTATGTCGAAAAATTAAAAAAAAAGATAGTATAATGTCGAAAAATTAAAAAAGTCATAGTATAGTTAAAAAAAAAAAAAAAAGTCATAGTATAGTATGGAAAAAATTAAAAAAAAAGTCATAGTATAGTATGTCGAAAAATTAAAAAAAATCAAATAGTATGTCGAAAAAGTAAAAAAAAAAAAAAAGTATAGTATTTTAAAAAATCAAAAAAAGTCATAGTATAGTTTGTGAAAAAGAAAAAAAAAAGTCAAGATAGTATGTCGAAAAATTAAAAAAAAAATCATAGTAATTAAAATAAAAAAAATAGTATAGTATATTAAAAAATTAAAAAAAAATCATAGAATATGTCGAAAATGTTATAAAAAAAGTCATAGTATATATATGTCGAAAATTTATGAAAAAAGTTAGATAGTATGTCGAAAAATTAAAAAAATATATGTAAAAGTCTAAAAAAAGTCATAGATATAGTATGTCGAAAAATGAAAAAAAAAAAAAAGTCATAGTATAGTATGGTCAAAAAGTAAAAAAGTCATAGTATGTTGAAAAAGTCTAAAAAAAAATAGTAAGTGTTTTGAAAAATGTAAAAAAAAAAAAAATCATAGATAGTATGTCGAAAATTTTATAAAAAAAAAAAAGTATAGTATGTCGAAAAAAAAAAAAAAGTATAGTAAAAATTCAAAAAAATAAAATAGTTTGGTAAAATTTTAAAAAAAAGATATAGTATTAAAAAGTTAAAAAAAAAAAGTCATAGTATAGTATTAAAAATAAAAAAAAAAATAGTATATATGTCGAAAAATTAAAAAAAAAAAGTCATAGTATAGTATGTCGAAAAAAAAAAAAAGTCATAGTATTCGAAAAAGTTAAAAAAAAGTCATAGTATGTAAAAATTAAAAAAAAAAATAGTATAGTATTTCGAAAAAGTAAAAAAAAAATAGTATAGTATGTCAAAAATGTAAAAAAAAAAGTATAGTATATTCGAAAAAGTAAAAAAAAAAAGTCATAGTATAGTATGTCGAAAAAGTAAAAAAGTCATAATATGTTGAAAAATCAAAAAAAAAGTCATAGTATAGTATGTCAAAAATGAAAAAAAAAAGTCTATTAGTATGTCGAAAAATTCAAAAAAAAGTCATAGTATAGTATGTCGAAAAAAAAAAATAGTATGTTAAAAATTTAAAAAAAGTCATAGTATAAGTTGTCGAAAAATGTAAAAAAAAAAGTCATAGATAGTATGTCGAAAAAAGTAAAAAAGTCATAGTTGTTGAAAAAAAAAAAAAAGTATAGTATAGTATGTCGAAAAAAAAAAAAAAAAAGTCATAGTATAGATGTCAAAATTTATAAAAAAAATATAGTATAGTATGTCAAAAAAGTAAAAAAGTAAAGTATGTTAAAAAGTCCTAAAAAAATATAGTAGTATGTAAAAAAAAAAAAAAAAGAATTAAAAGTTAGAAAAAATTCATATATAGTTAAAAAAAAAAAAAAAAAATATTATATGTCAAAAGTAAAAAAAAAAAGTCTATATGTATAAAAAAAAAAAAAAATAAGTATAGTATGTCGAAAAAGTAAAAAAAGTCATAATAGTATGTAAAAATAAAAAAAAATAGTATAGTGAAAAATAAAAAAATATATAGTATAGTATGTGAAAAAAAAAAAAAAAAATCATATAAGTATGTCAAAATGTTAAAAAAAAAGTCATAATAGTATGTCGAAAATGTTAAAAAAAAAGTCATAGTATAGTATGTCAAAAAGTAAAAAAGTCAAAATGTTAAAAAGTCTAAAAAAAAAAAAAAAATGTATAGTATGTCAAAAAAAAAAAAAAAGTTATAAGAAAAAATTCAAAAAAAAAGTTAGTATAGTATGTCGAAAAAAGTAAAAAAAAAGTCAAGTATAGTATGTCAAAAATTTAAAAAAAAGTATAGTATAATTGTCGAAAAAGTAAAAAAAAAAAAGTCATAGTATAGTATTCGAAAAAAAAAAAAAAAGTCATAGTATAGTATGTCGAAATGTAAAAAAAAAAGTCATAGTATAGTATGTCGAAAATTTAAAAAAAAGTCATAGTATAGTATGTTGAAAAAAGTAAAAAAAGAGTCATACTATAGTATGTCGAAAAAAGTTTAAAAAAAAAGTCATAGTATAGCATGTCGAAAAAATAAAAAAAAGTCATTGAAGAGTATATCGAAAAAAGTAAAAAAAAAAAAAGTATAGTATGTTAAAAAGTCTAAAAAAAAGTCATAGTATAGTATGTCGAAAAATGTAAAAAAAAAGTCATAGTATAGTATGTCGAAAAATTACAAAAAAGTCATAGTATATATGTGAAAAAAGTAAAAAAAAAAAGTCATAGTATAGTATGTAAAAGTTATAAAAAAAAGTCATAGTATAATGTAAAAAATGTTAAAAAAAATCATAATATATATGTCGAAAATTTAAAAAAAAAAAAGTATAGTTTTAAAATTAAAAAAAAAAAAGTATAGTATGTTGAAAAAGTCCTAAAAAAAAAGTATATAGTATTAAAAAATGTAAAAAAAAAAAGTCATAGTATAGTATGTCGAAAAAGTAAAAAAGTCATAGTATGTTGAAAAAGTCCAAAAAAAGTCATAGTATATAGTTGTCGAAAAATGTAAAAAAAAAAAAGTCATAGTATAGTATGTCAAAAAATTTAAAAAAAAATCATAGTTAGTTGTAAAAAAATAAAAAAAGTAATAGTATGTTGAAAAAAAAAAAAGTCATAGTATAGTATGTCGAAAAATTAAAAAAAAAGTCATAGTATAGTATGTCGAAAAGTTAAAAAAAAATCATAGTATTTTCGAAAAAATAAAAAAAAAAATTCATAGTATAGTATGTCAAAAAATGTAAAAAAAAGTCATAGTATAGTATGTCGAAAAAAAAAAAAGTCATAGTATGTTGAAAAAGTCCAAAAAAAGTCATAGTATAGTTGTCGAAAATGTAAAAAAAAAATCATAGTATAGTATTTTCGAAAAAGTAAAAAAAAAGTCATAGTATGTATGAAAATTAAAAAAAGTCATAGTATAGTTGTCGAAAAATGTAAAAAAAAAAGTCATAGTATAGTATGTAAAAAAAAAAAAGTCATAATATTTAAAAAAGTTAAAAAAAAGTCATAGTATAGTTGTCGAAAAATGTAAAAAAAAAAATCATAGTATAGTATGTCGAAAAATTAAAAAAAAAGTCATAGTATAGTATGTTGAAAAATTAAAAAAAAAGTCATAGTATAGTATGTCGAAAAATTTAAAAAAAAGTCATAGTATAGTATGTCGAAAAATGTAAAAAAAAAGTCATAGTATATATTTGAAAAAAAAAAAAAAAAAGTCATAGTATAGTATGTCGAAAATGTAAAAAAAAGTCATAGTATAGTATGTCGAAATTAGAAAAAAAAAATCATAGTATAGTATGTCGAAAATTTAAAAAAAAATCATAGTATAGTATGTCGAAAAAAAAAAAAAAGTCATAGTATGTTGAAAAATTAAAAAATCATAGTTTAGTATGTCGAAAAATTAATAAAAAAAATCATAGTATAGTATTCGAAAAATTTCAAAAAAAAGTCATAGTATAATATATTGAAAAAGTAAAAAAAAAAGTCATAGTATAGTATGTCGAAAAAAAAAAAATCATAGTATTTTGAAAAAGTCAAAAAAAAAAGTCATAGTATAGTATGTCGAAAATTAATGAAAAAAGTCATAAAGTATGTGAAAAATTTCATAAAAAAAGTCATAGTATAGTATGTCGAAAATTTTAAAAAAAAGTCATAGTATAGTATGTCGTAAAAATAAAAAAAAGTCATAGTATGTTGAAAAATAAAAAAAAGTCATAGTATATTTGTCGAAAAAGTAAAAAAAAAGTCATAGTATAGTATGAAAAATTTCCAAAAAAAAGTCATAGTATAGTATGTCGAAAAAGTAAAAAAGTCAAAATATGTTGAAAAAGTCAAAAAAAGTCATAGTATAGTTGTCGAAAAAGTAAAAAAAGTCATAGTATAGTATTTTGAAAAATTTCCAAAAAAAGTCATAGTATAGTATGTCGAAAAAGAAAAAAAAAAGTCATAGTATAGTATGTCAAAAAATTAAAAAAAAATTAGTATAGTTTTAAAAAAAAAAAAAAAGTCATAGTATAGTATGTCAAAAAAAAAAAAAGTCATAGTATTTTTAAAAATTAAAAAAAAGTCATAGTATAGTTGTCGAAAAAAGTAAAAAAAAGTATATTTAAATGTCAAAAAATTTTAAAAAAAAGTATAAAATGTAAAAAAGTAAAAAAAAAAAGTCATAGTATAGTATGTGAAAAATTAAAAAAAAGTCATAGTATAGTATGTCGAAAAATAAAAAAAAGTCATAGTAAAATATTTCGAAAAAGTAAAAAAAAAAAAAAAGTATAGTTTTTTAAAAAGTAAAAAAAGTATAGTATAGTTGTGAAAAAGTAAAAAAAAAAGTCATAGTATAGTATGTCGAAAAATTAAAAAAAGTCATAGTATAGTATGTGAAAAATAAAAAAAAAAGTCATAGTATATTATTTGAAAAATAAAAAAAAAATCAAATATAGTATGTCGAAAAATGTTATAAAAAATCATAGTATAATATGTCGAAAATTTATGAAAAAGTCATGTATATATGTCGAAAAAATAAAAAAAGTCATAGTATGTGAAAATTTAAAAAAAAAGTCATAGTATATGTGTAAAAATGTAAAAAAAAAAAAAGTCATAGTATAGTATGTCGAAAAAAGTAAAAAAAAAAAGTATTAAAAAGCCCTAAAAAAAAGTAAAAATATAGTATGTAAATGAAAAAAAAAAAAATCATAGTATAGTATGTCGAAAATTTAAAAAAAAAAACATAGTATAGTATGTCAAAAAATAAAAAAGTATAGTATGTTGAAAAAGTTAAAAAAAGTCATAGTATAGTTGTAAAAATTTAAAAAAAAGTCATAGTATAGTATGTGAAAAGTTAAAAAAAAAAAAGTCATAGTATAGTATTTCGAAAAAGTTAAAAAAAAAAAATCATAGTATAGTATGTGAAAAAGTAAAAAAAAAAGTCATAGTATAGTATGTCGAAAAAAAAAAAAAGTCATAGTATGTGAAAAAAGTCTAAAAAAAGTCATAGTATAGTTGTCGAAAAATGTAAAAAAAAAATTATAGTATAGTATTTCGAAAAAGTAAAAAAAAAGTCATAGTATAGTATGTCGAAAATGTTAAAAAAAAGTCATAGTATAGTATGTCGAAAAATGTAAAAAAAAAAAGTCATAGTATAGTATGTCGAAAAAGTAAAAAAGTCATAATATGTTGAAAAGTCCAAAAAAAATCATAGTATATTTGTCAAAAATGTAAAAAAAAAAGTCATAGTTAGTATGTCGAAAAATTTCAAAAAAAAGTCATAGTATAGTATGTCGAAAAGTAAAAAAGTCATAGTATGTTGAAAAGTCTAAAAAAAGTCATAGTATATAGTTGTCGAAAAATGTAAAAAAAAAAAAAGTCATAGTATAGTATGTCGAAAAAAGTAAAAAAGTCATAGTATGTTGAAAAAAGTCTAAAAAAGTCATAGTATATTGTCGAAAAATGTAAAAAAAAAAAAAGTCATAGTATAGTATGTCGAAAATTTATGAAAAAAAATCATAGTATAGTATGTCAAAAAAGTAAAAAGTAATAGTATGTTAAAAAAGTCCAAAAAAAAGTCATAGTATAGTATGTCGAAAAATGTAAAAAAAAAATAATAGTATAATTTAAAAGTTAAAAAAAAAAAAAAATCATAGTATAGTATGTCGAAAAAAAAAAAAAAAAAATCATAGTATAGTATGTCGAAAAATGTAAAAAAAAGTCATAAAAGTATGTGAAAAATTAAAAAAAGTCATAGTATGTTGAAAAGTAAAAAAAAAGTCATAGTATAGTTTGAAAATGTAAAAAAAAATATAGTATATATGTCGAAAAAAATTTAAAAAAAAAATATAGTATAGTATGTAAAAGTTATGAAAAAAAAGTATAGTATAGTATGTCGAAAATTAAAAAAAAAGTCATAGTATAGTATGTCAAAAAAAGAAAAAAAGTCATAGTATGTTGAAAATATCAAAAAAGTCATAGTATATTTGGTCAAAAAAAAAAAAAAAAGTATAGTATATGAAAAATTTAAAAAAAAAGTATAGTATAGTATGTCGAAAAAAGTAAAAAAAAAGTCCTAGCATTGTATGTCGAAAAATTTCAAAAAAAAGTCATAGTATATATGTTAAAAAAAAAAAAAAAAATCATAGTAAAATATTCGAAAAAATAAAAAAAAAAGTCATAGTATAGTATGTCGAAATTAAAAAAAAAATCATAGTATAGTATGTCGAAAATTTAAGAAAAAAAAATCATAGTATAGTATGTCGAAAAATAAAAAAAATCATAGTATAGTTGTCGAAAAAATTAAAAAAAGTCATAGTATGTTGAAAAAGTCTAAAAAAAGTCATAGTATAGTATGTCGAAAAAATTAAAAAAAAAAAAAAGTCATAGTATAGTATGTTGAAAAAAGTAAAAAAAAAGACATAATATAGTATGTTGAAAAAAGTAAAAAAAAAAAGTCATAGTATAGTATGTCGAAAAAAGTAAAAAAAAAAAGTCATAGTATGTTGAAAAATCCTAAAAAAAGTCATAGTATAGTATGTCGAAAATTTAATAAAAAAAAGTCATAGTATAGTATGTCGAAAATTTATGAAAAAAAGTCATAGTATGTATGTAAAATTTTAAAAAAAAGTCATAGTATAGTATGTCGAAAAAAGTAAAAAAAGTCATAGTATGTTGAAAAAACCCAAAAAAAGTCATAGTATAGTATGTCGAAAAATGTAAAAAAAAAGTCATAGTATAGTATGTCGAAAAATTTCAAAAAAAAGTCATAGTATAGTATGTCGAAAAAGAAAAAAAAAAATTTTAGTATGTTGAAAAATTTAAAAAAAGTCATAGTATATTTGGGAAAAAGTAAAAAAAAAAAATTTGAAAAAAAAAAAAAAAAATTTTTAAAAAAAAAAAAATAAAAGTTTTAAAATTTAAAAAAAAAAAATAGTATTTTAAAAAAATTTAAAAAAAGTCATAGTATAGTATGTCGAAA
>CAKAOJ020002971.1:0-57249 GCA_916701645.2 Sebastolobus alascanus | reverse complement strand
TTTAATGTCAAGGGGCCATTTTACTTTGGACATGTTGCTAAACATATTTTTTCCTTTTAATTCGGGCCCCAGTCTGGCATCTTAAAATGCCATTTATTTGGTGTGTCATATTCATAACAGGGAAGGGTAATCAAATGCTACAAAGTCACTTGATTTCATTATAATCCCATTTATCTAACACGTGTAGTGAGCAGGACTTGCCCTGAATAATTTGGTCAAGCAAACCCCCTAAAAATCCAAAAATCAATGTTTATCATGAAGTAGCCTTTGTGCATATCTAGCACAATCCAGTACAGGAGCCTGGTGGGGGACTTCGTCACCTGCAGCTCAACACCTCCAAAACCAAGGAAATGGTCATAGACGTCAGGAGGTCTAGACCATCCCCACGACCAGTCCAGATCGATAGGGACGAGGTGGAGGTTGTGGGTACCTACAAGTACCTCGGACTGCAGCTGGACAACAAACTGGACTGGACAGTAAACACTGACCACCTCTACAGGAAGGGCCAAAGCAGACTGTACTTCCTGAGGAAGCTGGGATCATTCAACATCTGCACAAAACTTCTGCGGATGTTTTATCAATCTGTGGTCGCCAGCGTCCTTTTCTACGCTGTGGTGTGCTGGGGGGGGCAGCACAACTAAGAGGGACACCTCGAGACTGGACAAGCTAATCAGGCGGGCCGGCTCCGTGGTCGGCATGGAGCTCGACTCTCTGGTGACGGTGGCAGAGGAAAGAACACTCAACAGACTGCTGGCCATTATGGATAACTCCAGCCATCCTCTGCACGCCGTCATCACCAAACAGAGGAGCTTGTTCAGCGGCAGGCTGCTGCTCCCAAAGTGCTCCACAGACAGACTCAGGAAATCCTTTGTCCCCCGAGCCATCAAACTGTACAACACCTCTCTGAGGAGGAGGGGGACAAAGAAGGAGGACAGTCTGCAGGACAGTTAATGCACACAGTGCACTTTAATAGACTGAGCCACTTTAACTTTAATTCTGCACACTACAAAAACTTCTCTACCTCAGTTTCTTATCCTGCATTATATTCCATATCTGACATTTCTTAATATCTGTTTCTCCTATATTTTATTATCCAGCACTATATCACTTTCTGCACTACATTCACTTTTTCTTTAAATAGTCCTGTATCTCAGTTGTTTTTACCTTGCACTATATTCATTTTTAACAGTTCTTCTGCACATTGCATATTTTGTTTTATACACTGTATTACTTACATGTGTCTTGTTACTACTTGTGTCGTTTTACTAATATGTGTACTACTCACCTGTGACGTTTTTTACTAACATGTGTACTACTTACCTGTGACGTTTTTACTAATATGTTTGCACTATGGAACTGTGATGCTGGAAACTTGAATTTCCCTCGGGATCAATAAAGTTACTATCTATCTATCTATCTATCTATCTATCTATCTATCTATCTATCTATCAAATACTGATGACAAATATGTGCTCAAAACTTAACAAATACAAGAATGTGCATATGAAGACACAATAAGGTTTTGTATCTAAGTAAATAACTAGTAAGACAAAATAAATTATTGAGTCAGTATATTGATAACATTTTGACAACATTTTTTTATTTTTATTTTCCAGGGATACCGAGTCATGATTCGCTGGGGGCAGTTTCACAAAGAGATCCCGTACAACTTCCTTAGACTCTCTCAGAGTTTAATAATTACACCTCCCAAAGCTTTCCCATGAATGCCTAAATGTAATTGGATTTCATCTTGCAAGAGCTGATAAGTCCAAGGTTCTGACCAAAATTCAGGCAAATACACTGAAGGAGCTGAAGACCGCACTCGGCAGAAGCAGGATTTATATTATTCCCCAGACCAATATTACACTGCCATCAGAGGTGAGTTTTTATTGTTGTTTTGGGCCAACACTCCTTTTAAATACTGGCACTTTGGTAACAGTCACTAATCAGGCACTTTGTTTGTCCATCAAGATCTCAGAACCTGAAACGACTCATAGCCCACCAGAAACATCTCCACCAGCTGGACCTGAGACAGTTTCACAGTCTCTACCTGCTTCTTCATCATCCACACCACTGATGGCCACGGCCATGGCTTCATCGACAGCCATCAGACCTGCAGCCTCACCCACTGCCCCCCCAGCCACTTCTGTAGGTCCAACCCAGTCCTCCACACCACCAGCCATCAGACCTGCAGCCTCACCCACTGCCCCCCCAAGCCACTTCTGTAGGTCCAACCGAGTCCTCCACACCACCAGCCATCAGACCTTCAGCCTCACCCACTGCTTCATCAACAACCATCAGACCTGCAGCCTCACACACTGCTTCATCAACAACCATCAGACCTGCAGCCTCACCCACTGCCCCCCCAGGTCCTACAGTACCTATCAACATTCCATTGACCACATTTAACAGCAATTCTCATGTAAGTTCCCAGTCCCCTCCCCTAAATGCCATGTTCCTCTCTTCAACGATAGACACTGATGAAAGCTCACCAAGGACAGACTTGAACCCATCACTCGTAAGTTATTGTAAAACAATAATACATTTTGTATGTAGTTTTGATCGTTCAGACTGAAGTAAAGAGTCATTCTTAATGTCGAATAATCCTACTTAAAAAGTCAACCTCAGTAAAAGACAGTTGGATTTAATTGGTGACTCTTGTCAATCAACAGGAGGCTAGTTTGGATCCTGCACAGTGGGTGAATGCTGGGACCCCATAGGCAAATCTTTATATGACAATAGTTCAATATTTTTGTAATATGCTTTTTCTTAATATATATATATGACATAAACAAGCCCAAGATTGGTCATCTTCATCTCAGATGTCTGTGATATATGTTAACTTATGTAACTTAATGTCTATTTGTAAGGCAGTTTGGTTTTAAAATAGAAACATTGAAACCATTACACAGTAAGTTTTGAAAATATTGATATATTTAGACATTTTCATTTCATGCAACATTTTTTACTTTCAAGGTCTTTTACAGAAGAGCAGGTGTGGGACCACTGGACAGGTATTTTATAGGATTACAAACAGGAACCATGTGTGACACTGCATTTTGCACTCATGACCAGTTTCTAATCTCATCCATTACATAGATTTTACAGACAATAACATCAGAATACACCAGTAGATTAATCCCAGTACAATACCAGTACTGTGCAAACAAAGTTTGAAATGAGTTTTTGCAAGGCCTGTGTAGGAGCCAAATATTAGAAAAGGATAAATTAAATTCCTTATTATAAGATGTAAATTATGTTGATAGAGTAGTGGTTGGTATGTGTGCCCCATGTGGCCAATCATGGCATTAAATTGTTAATAAATTGGCAGCGCAGGCTGTTTCAGGACGCCAAGAGCCGAAATTGTTTTTCAACGGGCTTTAATAGAGCAACTTGTTCATTTTACAAAGACGAAGTTTAAGTTGATCTTTTTTTTTACTTTGGCTTGCCGCAGCATATCCTGTTTTGGTTGTTTTGTGTAGTTTATCAAACACACACACGCATAGGCCGCACATTGACATCCATGCATCCATCGACAGAGCTACTTGCTGGACATCTAACCGTGAGTAACAAGATGAATGAGCGGAACTTTATTTAAGATAAGCCTTGTTGTAGACACGTTTCTTGGTGGTAGAAATATGGCTTAAAAGGAAACCAAGAAGGAAGCCATAATAGCCTGAATATGTAATACTGACTCTTCAAATGAAAGAAATCTGATTTTTTAGGACTCCTGTCATTGACTTTGACATTGATGATTCTGAGGATGAGGATGAGGAAGACGACGACATGATTGCAGTTCCTTTTGAAAGTGACAGTCTTCCATCAGTAGGTTTTATTTTTTTCACTACAGAAAAATTGGGAGAATATTTTTTTCAAGAATTGTTAATGACAATATACATCTCACATACTCAAAATGAAAAGAATTTGGATATTTCCACTATTTCAAGACATTTCCAAAATCATCAGTTCCACAAAGTGACCAATCCTCTTCGCCAGTCATTTCTGATGTACTTCATACATTTTATATACTTTAGGAAGAAGTGGATCTTGCCATCATTTTGAACACTTTTCAAGAGGAACACCTCTCTGACGGCCTGGTGTCCATCATTTGAATCAGGAGGAAAAAGCTTCTAGACGGCCATTAAAGCGATCTCCAGAGTCACTTTCTGTTGGACCCGTTCACCACACATTGAGTTTCTAGGAGAAGATGCAGATGATATGGCGGAACCACAGCGAGAGTTTTTCAGGTTTGAATACCTCAAGTAATTTTTTAAATACATGCTTCTTAACAAATGTGTCTATGTTTTCAGCTGAACTGCACAGTAATACAATTTGTTGTTTCTCTTTTCTGTTGATTTATTCTAGGCATTTTCGAGGGAAAGCCTGGCCAGGTCTTTCTTAGTTATGACCAAGCAGCATTAGACCAGCGTAAATATTTCAAAGGTGGCAACCTTATTGCTTGGTCGATTGCACATGGAGGTCCATGTATCAAAGCCCTGGATCCCAGCCTCTTCCAGCTGATGTGCAGTCAGCTAAATTGTTCTTACTCAGATTTCTCTCTAAGATCCTACAGTGCAAGACTGCAGGGGACCTAAGTGCACTCCAGCAAGACCTGGGGGACTGGATTGCTGAGTGTGGCGTCCCGGGCATATTTAGTGCCACGGTTGAAGACATACCAA
This sequence comes from Sebastolobus alascanus, assembly GCA_916701645.2. Lineage (NCBI taxonomy): Eukaryota > Metazoa > Chordata > Actinopteri > Perciformes > Sebastidae > Sebastolobus > Sebastolobus alascanus. The sequence goes on along the minus strand of CAKAOJ020002971.1, from coordinate 52,570 downwards.
AAATCTACGCATATGTGGTGAAGCACTACATCTTTCTCAGGTAAACACATACACAAATGAATTAAGCTTTACAACTGTAACTACTACAAAACACTGCCAGTATAAAAACATGAAATGACTGTATGCTACTACAGTATTAGCTTGAAAATTATAATGGAAACATGGAATATATCAAACTGAATCTGTGTTTAGTAACTGTTAGATTTTGTTTACAAATGTAGAAATACTTGTGAATTTTTGTATCTTCAAGGAATAGTGACATGTGAACATTTAAACGTTTGGAATCACTGAGAAATGTTTATGTATTTATTTGTTTGTTTGGGACAGAGACTGATACTTTGTATTCCCCAGTGTAGCATTAAAGTGATCAAAAATAATAATAATGTTACAAATGACCAGGACAGAAAGAGAAGCTGCCAGCTGAGGATCAGTTGGGCATCTGTTTGTCAAACTAGTAGAGACTGATGTACTGATGTACCTCCTGCACAGGTGTGCGTCTGGGCTTTCTCTTCTCTTTCTGTCCTGGTCATGGCTGCTGAAACCGGCAAGCCGCTGTAAAGATAGAATTAAGAAAGCGTTACATACAGTAATAGTAATTTGTGACATTATCATTATCATTTTTGATCCAGTTAGTCAGTCTTTCTCAAAATAAACAAATAATTGAATAAAAAACTATCAGTCATTCCAAACTTGTGCACGGTAATGTACATGTTTTATCTTTGTTGGTTTATAGAACGGCCAAGATGATACACCAGTTCACAGATGGAATGAATGCGTTTGGGAAGCTGTGGGACCTGGTCAAGGAGAACTGGATTGCCTTCCTGCCTTTGTTCACCAACATGCAGGAACCTCTGTCAAAGGCAGCCTTCAAGGTCATCTTCAGTTACAATTACAGCAACAGAGGAAGCAACCATCGTGAGGCAGAGGAGGACATCATCTACAGCTGGGAGATGCTTCTTAACATGATTGAAGGTACATTTTGGAAAATTTTGGAGCACTAATCTTAATTATGCACTACACAAACAAAAAGGTCCACTTTAAATGTACTTTGACAGAAAGCAAATATTCAAAGTGTTATTGTGGGATGTTTTACCAGTTTATGAGAATGCAAATTATCTTACACCAAGTTAGCCAAAGCCATTAGAACAAGGGGCACATACAAATGTTGATGTCAACAAATGTACCTTTTGTTTTAAAAGTGTACTCTAAAGCCAGTCATGTTTACATACCCTACATTTTTGACAAATAGTTGGCTTGAAATAGGTTTAGTCCCGATCTTGTAATGTTGTACATTTTATTTATTTTAGAAATGAATGCAAATGTTATTGAGATTTACTTTTGCTTCATTGGCAGACAAAGTGACTGAACTAAGATTCGAAGAGCTTCTGATTTTCATCACTGGAGCAGATGAAGTTCCCGCCCTGGGCTTTCCTGTGAAGCCCTGCATCGACTTCTACGATCAGGAGGGTTAGGTGTGGGGATGAAGGTCAGGCCTTTTTCAAGTACCTCCAGCTGTGCGGGTGAGAGGGAGAAGGCAGAACAGAGGTTAGTGATATTGGATGTATGGGGAGTTGGATTATGACTGTTGTCTCCCGTACCAGTACTTTAACAACATCTCGGCCGTCTGTGCTGTCCAATGAATGGGGTCCTTGGGGTCAGTCTGGCAAAGAAGTGGGTTAAGTTCAGGTAAAAATGTATACTTGGCTGTGATGAAATTGTTGAGTGTGGTGAGAAGAAGCTGTTTCCTGGGTTCGAGTTTGGTAGAGAAGTTAATGATGGGGATGTAAATGGTAGCGTTGGGGAAGGTGGTGTGGCTGGTTTTCATTAACTTTTGGAGTTGTTTGATGGAGGTGGTTGGTTCCTGTTCAGAGAGGCAGTTGTTGAGGCCGACTGAAAGGATAATGAAACGGGGGTCTGGGGCATGGGGGGAGTTTTTTAAGAATAGCGTTGAAGTGGTAGAAGGTGGCACCGGGGTAACTGTCAATCTAAATATGTGGGTCTGTGAGGGGTGGGATACGGGAGAGGTTGGAGTCCCCGATAAGCAGGGTCCCCTTACACACCCCCAGCGACCAGTCCTGTATTTTGTGAAAGGTGCGTGGGTGTATGTGTGGTTCCGGCCGTCCTGGGGAGCCAGGTGGTGATGCAGAGCCCCTGGTGGAGTTTGAGGTGGACAATTCAGGTGTTGGGGATGAGGTCAGGTTATCGCTTTTCATTGAACCCTTCATCATCATTGTTTTGTCCACCTCAATGGACGCTCTTGGGCTACAGGGCCCTGCGGCAACCAGCTCTGGCTCCCTCTGCTGTTGGTGTGGTGTATCTGGAAGTGGAGAGGATGAGATAGTGTTACTGCATGGGAGAGCGACATTGCTGAGTAGCTGTATGTGCTCTAAACAGGTGCTGTTGGACTGAGGAGGGTGAGGGGGGAGGTGGAGGGAGGGGCGAAGGAGCGGGGGGGCGCCCCACCACCCACCGATCCCAGACGGTCAAGTTCTCTCTCTGAGATTCTGTGTATGTCAACTTTAACTTGACGCCTGGGATTTCTTTGAGGTAGTTGGATCGGCGGTAGGGGCGCCCCGCCCGGGTCCAGCGCCCCACCCTCCACCAACGCACAGAGGCCTCGGTGAGTGGGAGGGGACGATAGAGAGGATGCTGCTGAAGGAGGAGGAGGGCGAGAGGAGGTTGTAGGGGGAGGAGAAGGGGAGGAAAGAGGCCGGGGGAGGGGGAGGGAGGGAGGACGAGGTATGGGTAGTGGAGGTGGTGGGGTTAGGTTTGGGTTAAAACGTAGCAATCTCGTGATTGCTACGAGGTGCACGGGCGCACGGGGACCGGTGGATAAAAATTCTTAAAATTGCCTTGATAAAACAACTAAAATGTTGTTAAAATTACCCAGTTAAAATTTTAAAAGTTTTTAGGGGGATTAAAAGAGGGTCCACTAGCTCGGGGAGGACAAAGGAGAGAAAGTGACATAGCCGTGTAAAACTCTGTTAAAAAGGAAGTTAAGAGATGGGAAGAAATGTTAAAATGGCAGCTCCCCTAAAAGAAAAAGGGGGGTATATAAAAGGATTAAGAGACCATAAAATGGGTAATATAAAAAATCGAATTGAAAAAGTTAAGAGCAAAGATATCTTTCTCAGGGAGGGGTACAAGAATTCATAAAGGGGGAGAGCACGATCAAGATTCAAGATTCAAGATTCCTTTATTGTCACTATACAAAGTACAGCGAAATTTGAAGCAGTCCTGATGGTGCAATCACGCATAACATACAGTATAAAAGAAGTTTAATCTAAACTACTATAAAATAAGTAAATATATATATATATATATATATATATATATATATATATATATAAAAGAAAAGTAAATATATATATATATATATATATATATATATATATATATATAGAAATGTTGGCCTATGATACAATATATACAATACAATACAGTACGGTCGAGGCAGTAGTTATTGCACAGTAATAATAGTAAATATATTGCACATTAATCAGTAGTGCAGTAGATAATCACAGGAGATGATATATCTGAAAAAAATAAGGTGCGGTAGTATGTAAATAAGGTGCGGTAGGATGTAAGTGTAAATAAAGTGCTGTAGGATGTGAATGTAAATAAAGTGCGGTAGGATTTAAAAATGTAAGAGTCCTGATAAGTGTCTGACAGTGTTTTTGATCTGGTCCTTTCTGTTCAGTTTTTGTGTGAGTGACTGGCAGTGTTCAGCTCACGTATGACGCTGGGGTAGAAGCTGTCCCTGAGTCTGTTAGTCCGTGATGTGATGGACCTGAACCGTCTACCAGAGGGCAGCAGTTCGAACAGCTGATGTCCAGGGTGGGAAGGGTCCTTCAGGATGTTGGCTGCTCTGCTGAGGCAGCGGGTGGTGTAAAGCTCCTCTAGAGAGGGCAGTTGGCAGCCAATGATTTTTTGTGCGGAGTTGATGACCCTCTGAAGGGCTTTTTTGTGTGCTGCTGAGCTGCTGGTGTACCACGTGGAGATGCAGTACGTCAGCACACTCTGGATGGAGCAACAGTAGAAAGACACAAGCAGCTGCTCTTGCAGGTTGTTCTTCCTGAGGATCCTCAGAAAGTAGAGTCGCTGCTGTGCCTTTTTGACTGCCGCCGTGGTGTTTGTAGTCCAGGAGAGATCCTCAGCAATGTGTGTTCCCAGGAATTTGAAGGCAGGGACCCTCTCTACACAATCTCCGCTGATGTACAGTGCTGTGTGATCTGTGCTGTGTTTACGAAAGTCTATTATGATTTCTTTCGTTTTGGAAGCGTTCAGGGCCAGATTGTTTTCTGTGCACCACCCTGCCAGTTTTTGGACTTCATCCCTGTAGGCGGTCTCATCATCTCCTGAGATGAGTCCGACCACAGTTGTGTCATCCGCAAACTTGATGATGGTGTTGGTAGGGTGGGTGGGGGTGCAGTCGTGAGTGTAGAGGGCGTAGAGAAGGGGGCTCAACACGCAGCCTTGTGGGGCTCCAGTGCTGAGTGTGAGGGTGGAGGAGGTGTGGGGGCCTAATCTGACCGTCTGGGGGCGGTTAGTCAGGAAGTCCTTGATCCAGTGACAGATATGTTGGGAGAGTCCTAAGTCAGTCATCTTGGAGAACAGTCTGTCCGGGATGACTGTGTTGAATGCTGAGCTGTAGTCTATGAAGAGCATCCTCACGTAGCTGCCCTGCCGTTCGAGGTGGAGCAGTGCGGTGTGTAGGGCAGTAGTGATGGCGTCCTCAGTAGACCTATTTGATCTGTAGGCGAATTGATGTGGGTCGAAGGTGGCTGGGAGGCTGGCTTTGATGTGCTGCTGGACCAGCTTCTCGAGGCACTTCATGATGACTGGGGTTAGTGCGACTGGACGGTAGTCGTTGAGGCCGCTGACGACAGGTTTCTTTGGCAGTGGGATTATTGTTGTTGATTTCAGGCAGGATGGGATGGTGGCTTTGGACAGGGAAAGGTTAAAGACCTTTGTGAAGACCCCTGAGAGCTGGTCTGCACATTCTCTCAGCACCCTTCCTGTTACTCCATCCGGGCCTGCAGCCTTCCTTGTGTTGACACCCTGAGCACACGCCTCACCTCATGCTCCTGTACCATGAGTGTGTGGCTGTTGGAGGCGGTTGTGGATGGTGTGACTGTCTCTGCAGACTCTGCTGCTCTCACCTCGAAGCGGGCAAAGAAGCAATTAAGTTCCTCTGCCAGTGAGGCATTTGCATCAGCGGTCTTGTGGTTGCTGGGTTTGTAATTAGTGAGGTGCTGGATACCCTGCCATATTCGCCGCGGGTCGTTGTGGGTGAAGTGGTCCTCAATCTCCTTTTTGTAATTTTCTTTTGCACCTTTGATGGCTCTCTTAAGGTTGGATCTAGCCACGCTGTAGAGGGCTTTGTCCTTGGACCTAAAGGCAGCATTACGAGCCTTTAAGAGAGTTCTGACCTCCTTTGTCATCCAGGGCTTCTGGTTGCTGTGCACCCGGATGCGTTTGTCGACAGTGACATTGTCGACACAGTTTGTGATGTAGCAGAGTACTGTTGATGTGTACTCCTCCAAATCCTGGTCCTCAAAAATGTCCCAATTAGTCCGTTCAAAACAGTCCTGAAGCTGTGAGGAGGCTCCTTCAGGCCATGTTTTAACAGTTTTAATGGTGGGGGGGGCTTTCCTTCTTTGGGGGGTGTATGCTGGGGCTAGGAGTATGGATATGTGGTCTGACTGTCCCAAGTGAGGTAATGATGTTGTCCTGTAGCCATTCTTGATGTTTGAATAGGCCTTGTCCAAAGTATTTTTCCCCCTGGTTGCACATTTAATGTGTTGATGGAATTTCGGGAGAACTGCTTTCAAGTCTGCATGGTTGAAATCACCAGCTATGATGTGGACAGCCTCCGGATAGGTGTTCTGTTGAGAGTTTATGGCGTGTAGTAGGTAGCCTTGAGCTATGCTAGCGTTAGCGTCCGGTGGGATGTAAACAGCTGTAACAATGACGGCGGTAAACTCCCGAGGTAGGTAAAAGGGCCTGCATTTGACCATCAAGTACTCCAGATCGGGAGAACAATGGCTGCCTACGACGTTGGTGTTGTTACACCAGTCGTTGTGTACATAGATGCAAACCCCACCACCTTTGGTCTTACCGGAGTTTTTGTTTCTATCCCAGCGGAACGCTGTGCGGCCTGCTAGCTCCATGGCGGCGTCGGGTATGAGCGAGTTTAGCCACGTCTCTGTTATTAGTAAAATGCAGCAGTCTTTTATGAGGTTGTTCGTTGAAATCTGTAGCTGTAATTCGTCGATTTTGTTGGCGATGGATCTGGCGTTAGTGAGAAATACGCTGGGAAGAGGTGGTTTATGTGGTTGTTTCTTTAGCCTAGCGAATAGGCCCGACCGGCATCCGCGCTTCTGCTTCCTGTCTCTCCTCCGCCTTTGTCGCTTGCCAACGCCGAAAACAATCCACGGAGAGCCCGGTGTTCTGGCGATCTCCTCCGGTATGTTGTTTGACTGCAGAAATGCCGTTGTAATGGCTTGATTGGTTGCTTGTCCAATATTTAAAATGTCTAGTCGACTGTAGCTGAAGTTTGCCCGACAAAACGTAACATTAACGAACAAACAAACACATAAAAATACACTTAAGGAGCACCGAGCCGCTGCGTCTGTGCGCGCCGCCATCTTCCTTCCTTCAAAAGGAAAACGCATTGCAGTTAAAGTGGAAATAAATATAAGTGCTTGTGATAAGTGCTTTAGAATAAAACAAGGAGTAAAAAACATGCAATTAGTTTGATATATAGATAGTAATAATAATAAATATATACAGAATATATACAGGGGATCAGTGCGAAAAAAAGGGGGGGGGGAGAAAGATATCTTTATTCGTTAAGAAAAAGGGGGGGGGGGGGGGAAAGGAAATTCTTTACAATAAAATTTAGTGAGGTGTGCTGCCATAAAAACATTTGTCCAGTAGATAGCGTCCGTGTACAGAAGAAAGAGTGGGATGCTTGCTACAGACGCCAGGTCCCCTGTAATTCACTAAGTAAGCTTAAAAAACACCAGTATTAAAAGCGCATAATAAACATAAAAGCATAAGGGGTAAAATGTATATAAAAAAAGAAGAGAGAAGCCATGTAAAGGAATTCATAATGGCTAATAAATAAATAAATAAAACAAATAAATAAATAAATACATGTAAATGCACACAATATAGTGGTTAGTACAAGCAAAGGCATGCAATTAGTTATAATAAAAATATAGATCAATACGGTGTTTATTAAGAATACAGCGATAAAAAACAGATTAGGACACAAATAGAGGGGGGGGGGGGGGTTTAAAGAGAGGAGAAAAGGTTAGGGTTAGAGTTTAAGGTCAGGGCTGAGATAAATGATTAAGGGATAACATTAATATTTTTCATTAAGACCCATCGGGTCTATGGTTTTTAATAAATGTATCCACTTTCTCTCCGCTGCCTGTCTCCGAGCCGTGGACCACTCACGGTTGCTCTCCAGGCCCAAGGATTGGATGTTATGTGGGCCGTGGAGTTTAAAATGTGTGTATAAGACAGTAGTGCCGTTTCCTCTCTCCATAATGTATTTGTGTTGCTTGATTCTTAAAATTATGGAGTTCTTGGTTTCGCTGATGTACAATTTGTGGCAGGCCCGACATCTGATTGCATAAATCGTGTTACTGGTGGTAGGCTTAAGGGCCTGCCCCAAACGTACACCGGCTCCGCTATGTCTGTTAAAAAGAAAAGGCAAGTTTATAAAATTAATGTCGGCCATTTGAAGCGCTTCCTTCTTGGTTTTAGGGTTAAAAGAGGTATGCACTAGGTAGTCTTTAAGATTTTTATTTCGCCTATAGGCGGAGATCATACGGCACCCTCCTAGCACTTCACTATTGTTTATGGTGGTTATGAAATTGGTTCTGATTTTTTGAATGAATGGTTTAGTGCTAACGGAATGAGTTATGACAAGGGGGAGAAGGGTGGAGTTGGTCTGTGGTGCCACAGGTGCACTAGTAAGGAGGAGGGCGCCGTTGACCTCCGCCTTAATACCTCTGAGGAAGCGCTTCGAATATCCCCGAGGCCTCAGTGCACCAAAAAGAATTTTTGTGGCCTCCTCCACATCCTCCGGATAGGTACAAATCCTATTAAAACGTATCAGCTGGGATTTGATTAGACCTTTAAAAGTGTGTTTGGGGTGGTAACTTTTTTTATGTAAAAGTGCATGTCTATCTGTAGATTTAAAAAACACTTTTGTGGCTAAGCCCTTCGAGTTGTCATTAAAATGGTGAAAGAAAACTTGTGTGTCTAAAAAGTCAATTTGAGAGTGATGTACTGTGTGTTTTAATTTGATTTTATTGTGGTGTCCATTTAGGGTCTGTAGGAAATCCTGAAAGGCGGCCTCAGATTGGTCCCACAGGCCAAAGATGTCATCCAGGTACCTAAGATAGAGGAGGGGTTTGAATTGACATTTTTTAAGGGCCGAGTGTTCCCACTCGGCCAGATAAATGTCCGCATAAGAGGGGGAATACTTCCTGCCCATAGCACAGCCGCACATCTGCAAAAAGTACTGATCGTTAAACAGAAAATCGTTTCGGGTCAAGGTGAGCTCCAGGAGGGTGAGGATGTGGTGATCTGGTCTGGTGGGGTCCGGGTGTTGTTGGAAAATGTGTTTAACTGCTGACAGGCCTAGTGGTGTTACGATGTTGGTATACAGGGAATCAATATCTATGGTGAAAAGGAAAGTGTGTGCGGGTACTGTAATTTTATTAATTGTCTGAACAAATGTGTAGGTGTCTTTAATATAGCTGGGGTGAAGATGAGAGAGTGGGTTGATGTAATGGTCAATATATTCTGCAATGCGGTGGGACTCGGAATTGCAGTCGCTGACGATGGGACGGCCGGCCGGAACGACAGAGGGGACCGTCCAAGACTCCGGGGGCTTATGGATCTTTGGGAGCAGGTAGAACAAGCGAGGTCTGGGTTCATCTGGACCGTCCAGGTAGATTTTTTGTTTGGCTGTAATGTATTTGTGTTCATGTAATGTTTTGACTATGTTCCTGATTAAAGTTTGTGTGTGTAATTGTAGTGATTGTGCAAGAGGTTTGTAATATGTGGTGTTGTGTAATTGTCTATTTGCCTCCAGTATATAATTGTTACGGTCCTGTAAGACGATCTGTCCGCCTTTGTCGGCCGGTTTAATTACTATGTTTTTATTGTTACTTAATTGTTTGAGGGTGTGTTGCTGTTCTGGAGATATGTTGTATTTATTCTGAGGAAATGGGCGCCAGTTGGTGAGTGCATGTAAGTTGTGGTTTATTAAATCTGTAATGGCAGGTGAGGTGTTATTTGAATTAGGTTCCCACGAGGACGGTCCAGTGAAGGGTACAGGTGAGTTTTTTAAGAATGGCGTTGATATGGTGGAAAGTTGCACTGGGGTAGCTGTCTATTTGTAAGTCAGGGTTGGTGAAAGTTGGAATGCGAGCTAAATTGGAGTCTCCTATAATGAGGTGTTTTTTGAGGGGTGTTAAGGTCCAGTCCTGTATTTTTCGGAAAGTTCTGTTGTGTGTGTGGGGTTCAGGTCGGTTAGGGGAGGCCAGAGCCGCCGCCGCATCACTGCTGGGATTTAAAGCGGACGACTCAGATGATGTGGATATATTTAGCAGTTCGCTTTCAGCCACTGTATCCATCATTGTCTTCCCGCTAACAAGACCAGCAGTGATCTCTGATGGACAGGTTTTTAGAGGCGGCAGCTCCGGCTCCCCCTGCTGGTGAGTGGATGCGTAATCTGAGGGGGAAAGAGATAAAATACTATTACTGCAGGGTAAGGCTACATTGCTGAGTGCAGGGTGGTGTGTCATGTGAGTGGTGGTAGTCGGGGGCGAGGAGGAGAGGTCCGGGTCGCTGGTGTTAGGGTTAGGGTTAGGGTTGAGTTAGGGTTAGGTTAGGGTTACGTAAGGTTAGGTTAGGGTTAGGTTAGGTTGGGTTAGGGTTAAAACGCAGCACTCTAATTGAGTGCTACGAGGTGCACGGGCACACAGGGACCAGCTGAATAAAATTCTTAAAATGCCATAATAAAAGAACAATAAAATACAAACAAAAATGGTTAAAATATCCGGGGTCCACTAACTGGAGGAGGACAACGGAGAGATGATTAAAAAGAAGGGAGGGAATTAAAAGGAAAGATTACCATAAAATGACCCTCTAAAATCCAGGCTAAATGTTAAAATAGCAGCTCACATAGTAAGGAGAGATAGTGAAAGGAACATAAGGAAAAATTAGATAAGACTGTACATATATGAACAAATAGGGAGGAGTGTATTTAGAATATGTGAGGATGGGGGAGCATAAATAGCAATTAATAAAAATATATATATATATATATATATATATATATATATATATGCAAACCATGAGTTAGTATTAAAAAAATAAATATAAGTGCTAGAAAAAGTTGAAGAATTATAAGAAAACATAAAACCATGCAGGCAGTGGATTAGTATTTAATATAGGAGGAATATAATACAGTGTCACAGTATATGCACCCAAAACATCCCCTCCCACAACTATATTAATGCATAAACATGTGCATCCCTAAAACTACACATAAATATCCATATAACGTCCAGATAAGACATATATTAAGACCGAAAATAGAAAGATATGTAAGGAAATGAAGTGGTATGAAAGGGGTGAGCTGTCATTAAAACATAGCGTCCTGCAGGTGGCGTCAAGCTGAGTGGAAAGGAATCTATTAAAATCTCACTAATTATAAAGCGGTGTCACTCGTCCTGTACAACAAAAATTAGTTGGAATAAATAGCATGTAGAGACATCAATCAATAACACAAGGGAATAATAACAAAATTAATAAAAATACATATATATATATATATATCTCATAAAAGGAATAAAGTATTATTATAATATATAATAAAAACCCTAACCCTAATAAATAAAGCATGTTGAACTTTACTGGAGAGAAAATCCATTTTTTGGTCCTCCCCTCCGCCTTCAGGTAAGTCTCAACTGTTCGGTTATGTGTCCGCCTAATGTTTAGGTCAAGACATCCATCCATCCATTATCTGTAACCGCTTATCCTACTCAGGGTCGCGGGGGGGCTGGAGCCGATCCCAGCTGACATTGGGTGAAGGCGGGGTAGCAAGGAAAGAGAACACCTTAGCAAGTTTAGCTTTCTTTCTTTCTTTCTTTAGTTCAGGTGAAGGAACAACAGCAGCAGACTGAGGTTTGTACATGTGAACTATTCAGAGACATTCTGTTGACTTACTCTGTCTCACAGTCATGTCTCTTTAAATCAGGTGGAGGAGTCATGGACCGGACACTCTTCATGGACACACAGCTGGGATCAGGTCCAGGTCCAGGAGAGTCTGGTCTGTGCTGCTGCTCTGGGCCTCAACACAACCAACACGTTCTCATCACCACTCGTCACATACCTTCGCTTTGTCACGCTCCTTGGCGTCGCTTTATTTTCTGCATCAAAACCACTATAGTTCGGTTTAGGAAAGAACTACATGGTTGGGCTTAAAACTACTACGTTTGGACAGTGAAAATGACGCTGAACTTTGTGAACATGGGACACGAACAAACAGCTGATTATAACGTGACGCACAGGAAGCGAACACCGGTCTCCTGGATGAAAGCTTTGTGTATGTTGGACCCACCCACCTGTCTGACCGGTGTGTCTTTACATTTAGGGTTTACATTATAGTTGTCTATATAAGTCTGTCTCAGTGCTGGAGGATGGTTTTGTTTTGGATCAAATGCACCACAGCCAAGTTGATCCAAGCTGTCCGACCAGTTCTGACACTCCCTGCATTTTTCACTGATGACGTGAACTCTGATTATAATATGCCGTTATTCTTCCTGAGAACTTCTAACAGTAAGACATGCAGATCATTCTCAAACCACTCTCTTTTAACTCAGATAGAAACTCTAAAGAATCAAAATCTTCTATAAAAATCTGCAGAATTAAACTTTTGTTGTTATGGAACAAATGCAGAAACATTTCTACAGTCAAACAGTGATACAACACAATGTGATCCTGTTCATCAAACACTGACAGATTCCTCTGGTGGGAAAGAGAGCTGACCTCCTGCAGGGCAGCTGGTTCTGCTGCAGGGGAGGCCAAGGGAAAGAGAAGGAACCAAGGGGATCCCTTTGCTTTTATCCTGGATAGATTTCACAAGTAGGTGTGAATGAGTCATCATGCTACAGTAGCCAATGGTTACTGAGTCCATGGGTAAAGGATCATGTGACTGAGTTCTGCCACCATCTTGATGGTGGGTCTCAACATCGCCAAACCCGCATAATGCCCGTATACACGGCGACTTATGCTCCTGCGCGACATACAAACAAAGCCATGGCCTCAAAGTGCAGACCATTGAAACGCTAAATGAAAAACTCAGCATACGGTCTCAGCAGGAATTGTCTCTTTGGTTTCTCCTGAATATTTTGAAGGTATTTGGTTGGAATTAAGTGAATTGGCTCTGCTTCAAGGCGGCTACCGTGTGGGCCGGCCACAAGTTATTTAACTTAGCGTTGGAACCTGCTGTGCAGTTAATTAGCTGGGAATTCTGGATGGTGGGATTCATTACATGGCTGATTGAAAAATAAATCCGTGTGTTTTCTGAGGGGTGACATGAGGGGCTCAGTGAAGCTGAGGTCAAAAGGCAGAGAAAGAGCTTTGTCAGAGGAGACCTGGAAACACTAAATTATGATGTGTTTCCGAATTTGAAAGGACAAATACTAAGATGTATTTTTGTATACAGGATCATAGTTTCACACTCTGGGGAGAGATGGTAGATCCACAAACCTTAGCTGTCTCTCGTCCACCACATGTATCCTTTAAGTGCAGGTAGTATTCCCATTAAAGGCAGTTTAATGTCAAACTACCCTGGGCACCGAGGCCTACCCAAACAAAAGAAAACTATATTTTTTCACCTTTTAGGCTTTATTTACAAATGCAAAGAAAAAGCCACCAAATGAGAGTCAATCAACAAAGACCCCCATGTTAAAATGCCCAACTTTACAGCCTGGTACAAAAAACGGTTTTGGTGTCTACAGCTAATTTCCCCATTCATGACAACTGTAAGGTGGGTGAATTTATATATAACTCACCCGTTTAAATTATATTAAAGCTTAAGCCGCTTTGAGTGACAGGTGGGTGCCGTATCAGGTGGCTAGCTGTTAGCTGTCTGCTCTGCTGCGTCACCCGGCCCACCTCAGGTAGTCTGTGTCGTCACTGCCGAGATGGGAACGGCTGGAGCCATCCACTTTGAGCTTCATAACAGCTCTTCACAAACCTTTATGGGTGATGTCACAGAGACTACGTCCATATTGTTTACAGTCTATGGTACTGACACACCCTGGTTGCACAAGCACATCATCAAAGTCTTTACTAGCTGAGACATGTCTTAGGTTTTAATGGAGCAACCCAATTTAGTAAATCTTTAGTAAAGGAAGGACTTTATGCCCAAGCTTAGCAATGGATTTATGAATAGCAGGTGCAACCAGTCCAACAACTTGCTGTTTGAAGGACATAATGCTGAAGTTATTCTATATATTTATATCTGCACCCGACTGTTATCAGGCCATGAAATAGGCGTTATCGCACACCCCGACTGTGGGTCATTAGGGGCCTACTACGTTGTAAAAGTGAAAGTGAAACAACACGTTGTAAAATTGAGTGAAACGTTACGTTTCGAACACAAACAAAACAGCTTCTTTAGGTTTCGGCAACGAAACTACTTAGTTAAGTTTAGGAGAAAACAATTGTGTTTTGGCTAAAAATGACTACAGCACCTGACTTCCGCTTCTGCTCCTGTCAAAATTACTGCTAGAGGTCGCTGTCGTCTTCTTCTATATCTTCTTTTGGGGATTGACCATGTGAATCGATGATAAAACCTAGTATTGGATGTAGCAGGGCCCTACTGACCCACATCTATGGTGCTTATACCGATAATGCCTATTTAATGGCCTGATAAAGTCTAATTGTCTGATTAATTATTATCAAAAAATACCATGAAAACACCAGTTTCTAATTTCCCTACCATGTCTTTTGCTCTCAGCTTCACTCCCGCTGGTTCCTACTGAAGATGTAAATCTTTAAAAACACCTCACAAATATATAGTTTCATTAAAAAAAGAGCTTGGTAATTTACTAAAACAGCCGGTCACTGTAGTTTTTAAACAAACAAACTGGAGGAAATAGTGCATTTGTTGGGGACTATTTTCAGAAGTGTAACTCACCGTCCGCGGTGAGAAAGAACAAAGCTGTAGATGACGGGATGAGAGACAATGTGGTGTAACGTTATAAAGACATAACAAGGCTGTTGAATGAGAGAGGCATCCACCCATACGTTACACGGAAACACACCATGTTAATAATAAGACGACCACCTCACGGTACCGCCAGCTGTGAGCTGTGATCTGTTTTTAAAGTCAGGCACCTTGGCGGAGGTCTGCGCTCTCCGAGTTCCATTCTAGTTCCTGAAGTGATATTTCATGAATATTTCCTTGTTTTTCCACCAATAGACTTGCACATTGATGGAGAACCCCGCTCCCACTCTCCTGATTAGTGTAACACAGTATAGGTGTGCTGCTATACTGCTGAATGCTCACAGTAACCCTGATGAAGACCTGTCTTGGTCATTTTAAACTATAATTGCCATGTAAAATAAAGCCATTTTAATTTTGTTCAAACACTACAGTGATTTTTTTGAGGGAGACTTGCATTTTGTACTTTTTGGAGACCATGTTCCACCCATGCAATGAGCCCTTCACAAGACTGAATGAGCCCAATACACCTGAAGGATCCAAAGAGCACCTGTATGTGATTCCCCACTAAAACAATAACCTGAATGACAGGGGTCGCTATGAAAAACTAACAAAAATAACCTGCACACAGAAATAATAATAAAAGGGTCTCTTGGGATCTAAAAGGAGACTGAGGGAATATAACTACCCCCAGCCGCCCACTAAATCTACCAGAAATGACAGACCAACGAAGAAGGTATCGGACCCAGATGTAGGGATCCACCATTCAAGATGATGACAATGAACTACGCATCCCAGGATCCTTGAGTCACCCATTGAGTAGCTCCACCCATGGACTCAGTAACCATTCTATTGGCTACTTTATGCATGATGACTCATTCACAAGTACTTTTGAAATTCAGGAGGGATAAAAAGAAAGTCCCCCTTTTGTTCTCTCTTGCCCTCTTCCCACTCCTCCTAAACCCCTGCTGACCTGCAGGAGGTTAGCCTGGCTCTTCTCACCCAGCTCTCCTACAGACAGAAGCTGCAGAACCAGCTCTGCTCTGGATGTCTTGTTTGCAAACAGACATAGAAACACAAGGAACTTCTAAGACAGAAGGCGCAAGTGCCTGCCTTTTGACCAGCTAACTTCAAGCAACAAGGAAGTTAGTACCAAGCTGCAGAAACAGGTCTGGACCAGTTTCCCTCCAAACTTCACAACTGGATTTGAGCACAGTAATGACGAAGACTTTGACCCTGGAACCAAAACTTTCTCCAGCCTGCTTTCTCCAACTCCTCTACTTGAATTTGCAACCTTTTCTTCCATGAATTGGTAACTTACTGGGCATATTTTAGCATTAGCAACTGCACACGGCTGAGCAAGACTGTTCAACTTAACTTGTGTGAATGTACATGTATTGATTTGGTTTAATGTTATTCATTAAGTTTGACTGTTGTGATATTATTTGTAGTCAGGATACTTGGTTGGCTGGCTTCGCAACATCTGATGTGTTAAGTTATGCTTCACACAAACATAGGGTCTTGCATGCAAACTAACCATATTTTCTAACCGACTGCATTATCTGACACACATTGAGATCACTTACATAAACTGTGAATTGGTTTTAAACACAAACACATTCAGAGAATCTCAACCCCACATCAAAATCCCCTTCGTTCTCCCTGAGCCCATGTGCTCTGAGGAAGAAAGAGGCCATGTGGTGACACCCTGGCGGCCATCTTTGATCCAGCCATCTTTGTAGTTTTACAGTGCTCGCCATATTGTTTGTAGGCCATGCAGACATCAAAGACAAGTAGCCATCTTGTCTTTGTCTCTCTCTCTCTCTCTCCCTCACTCTCTCTCTCTCTCCCTCACTCTCTCTCTCTCACACACACACACACACACACACACACACACATCGCATATTAAAGCTTAAGCCGCTTTGAGTGACAGGTGGGTGCCGTATCAGGTGGCTAGCTGTTAGCTGTCTGCTCTGCTGCGTCACCCGGCCCACCTCAGGTAGTCTGTGTCGTCACTGCCGAGATGGGAACGGCTGGAGCCATCCACTTTGAGCTTCATAACAGCTCTTCACAAACCTTTATGGGTGATGTCACAGAGACTACGTCCATATTGTTTACAGTCTATGGTACTGACACACCCTGGTTGCACAAGCACATCATCAAAGTCTTTACTAGCTGAGACATGTCTTAGGTTTTAATGGAGCAACCCAATTTAGTAAATCTTTAGTAAAGGAAGGACTTTATGCCCAAGCTTAGCAATGGATTTATGAATAGCAGGTGCAACCAGTCCAACAACTTGCTGTTTGAAGGACATAATGCTGAAGTTATTCTATATATTTATATCTGCACCCGACTGTTATCAGGCCATGAAATAGGCGTTATCGCACACCCCGACTGTGGGTCATTAGGGGCCTACTACGTTGTAAAAGTGAAAGTGAAACAACACGTTGTAAAATTGAGTGAAACGTTACGTTTCGAACACAAACAAAACAGCTTCTTTAGGTTTCGGCAACGAAACTACTTAGTTAAGTTTAGGAGAAAACAATTGTGTTTTGGCTAAAAATGACTACAGCACCTGACTTCCGCTTCTGCTCCTGTCAAAATTACTGCTAGAGGTCGCTGTCGTCTTCTTCTATATCTTCTTTTGGGGATTGACCATGTGAATCGATGATAAAACCTAGTATTGGATGTAGCAGGGCCCTACTGACCCACATCTATGGTGCTTATACCGATAATGCCTATTTAATGGCCTGATAAAGTCTAATTGTCTGATTAATTATTATCAAAAAATACCATGAAAACACCAGTTTCTAATTTCCCTACCATGTCTTTTGCTCTCAGCTTCACTCCCGCTGGTTCCTACTGAAGATGTAAATCTTTAAAAACACCTCA
Source organism: Sebastolobus alascanus (assembly GCA_916701645.2). Lineage (NCBI taxonomy): Eukaryota > Metazoa > Chordata > Actinopteri > Perciformes > Sebastidae > Sebastolobus > Sebastolobus alascanus. Next base: position 35,412 of record CAKAOJ020002971.1, on the reverse strand, counting down.
CAAATATATAGTTTCATTAAAAAAGAGCTTGGTAATTTACTAAAACAGCCGGTCACTGTAGTTTTTAAACAAACAAACTGGAGGAAATAGTGCATTTGTTGGGGACTATTTTCAGAAGTGTAACTCACCGTCCGCGGTGAGAAAGAACAAAGCTGTAGATGACGGGATGAGAGACAATGTGGTGTAACGTTATAAAGACATAACAAGGCTGTTGAATGAGAGAGGCATCCACCCATACGTTACACGGAAACACACCATGTTAATAATAAGACGACCACCTCACGGTACCGCCAGCTGTGAGCTGTGATCTGTTTTTAAAGTCAGGCACCTTGGCGGAGGTCTGCGCTCTCCGAGTTCCATTCTAGTTCCTGAAGTGATATTTCATGAATATTTCCTTGTTTTTCCACCAATAGACTTGCACATTGATGGAGAACCCCGCTCCCACTCTCCTGATTAGTGTAACACAGTATAGGTGTGCTGCTATACTGCTGAATGCTCACAGTAACCCTGATGAAGACCTGTCTTGGTCATTTTAAACTATAATTGCCATGTAAAATAAAGCCATTTTAATTTTGTTCAAACACTACAGTGATTTTTTTGAGGGAGACTTGCATTTTGTACTTTTTGGAGACCATGTTCCACCCATGCAATGAGCCCTTCACAAGACTGAATGAGCCCAATACACCTGAAGGATCCAAAGAGCACCTGTATGTGATTCCCCACTAAAACAATAACCTGAATGACAGGGGTCGCTATGAAAAACTAACAAAAATAACCTGCACACAGAAATAATAATAAAAGGGTCTCTTGGGATCTAAAAGGAGACTGAGGGAATATAACTACCCCCAGCCGCCCACTAAATCTACCAGAAATGACAGACCAACGAAGAAGGTATCGGACCCAGATGTAGGGATCCACCATTCAAGATGATGACAATGAACTACGCATCCCAGGATCCTTGAGTCACCCATTGAGTAGCTCCACCCATGGACTCAGTAACCATTCTATTGGCTACTTTATGCATGATGACTCATTCACAAGTACTTTTGAAATTCAGGAGGGATAAAAAGAAAGTCCCCCTTTTGTTCTCTCTTGCCCTCTTCCCACTCCTCCTAAACCCCTGCTGACCTGCAGGAGGTTAGCCTGGCTCTTCTCACCCAGCTCTCCTACAGACAGAAGCTGCAGAACCAGCTCTGCTCTGGATGTCTTGTTTGCAAACAGACATAGAAACACAAGGAACTTCTAAGACAGAAGGCGCAAGTGCCTGCCTTTTGACCAGCTAACTTCAAGCAACAAGGAAGTTAGTACCAAGCTGCAGAAACAGGTCTGGACCAGTTTCCCTCCAAACTTCACAACTGGATTTGAGCACAGTAATGACGAAGACTTTGACCCTGGAACCAAAACTTTCTCCAGCCTGCTTTCTCCAACTCCTCTACTTGAATTTGCAACCTTTTCTTCCATGAATTGGTAACTTACTGGGCATATTTTAGCATTAGCAACTGCACACGGCTGAGCAAGACTGTTCAACTTAACTTGTGTGAATGTACATGTATTGATTTGGTTTAATGTTATTCATTAAGTTTGACTGTTGTGATATTATTTGTAGTCAGGATACTTGGTTGGCTGGCTTCGCAACATCTGATGTGTTAAGTTATGCTTCACACAAACATAGGGTCTTGCATGCAAACTAACCATATTTTCTAACCGACTGCATTATCTGACACACATTGAGATCACTTACATAAACTGTGAATTGGTTTTAAACACAAACACATTCAGAGAATCTCAACCCCACATCAAAATCCCCTTCGTTCTCCCTGAGCCCATGTGCTCTGAGGAAGAAAGAGGCCATGTGGTGACACCCTGGCGGCCATCTTTGATCCAGCCATCTTTGTAGTTTTACAGTGCTCGCCATATTGTTTGTAGGCCATGCAGACATCAAAGACAAGTAGCCATCTTGTCTTTGTCTCTCTCTCTCTCTCTCCCTCACTCTCTCTCTCTCTCCCTCACTCTCTCTCTCTCACACACACACACACACACACACACACACACACACACACACACACACTCGCACACTGTGTTTGGTTTGTTTAGTTTAGTTATTTAGTTAGATTAATATTGTGTTGATACCTGCTGGTCTGTTTAATATTGTACAAGAGTGTATAATGCCAAATGCTGCTGTGTCAAGAACTCCAATATCCTTCAACCTTTACTATCTATTGATATAGTGATTTTTGCTTATAGTTATTAATTTAATTATTAATCAAAGTTCTAAATTGATAGTTTAGTATATTTAACGAGACTTATCTATGAGACTACATTAATTTGCTATCATTTCTCTTTGTTTCAAAGAGTGGTGCCCCGAGGATGATTTAATATACATTAAATCATATTATTCATCATAATTAATCATTATTTTGATAATTATAAATTACTTTTGATAGCCATTTTAATATCTTTTGAGCTTGTGTACCAATATAATTTGGTGCCCTGTTATTATTAATATATATTGATAATTTAGTAATAATAATTTTATTAATATTGATAATTATCTTTAATATTTTCTAATAACTAGACCAGCTTCTCTCTGCGTCCCCTACATTATGGTGCCCCGTGTGAGGCATCGTATTGTTGGCAAATTGTTAAGAATTGTGCAATACTAATTTTTCAGAATAATTTTTGCTCAAAACCGAAATTTGATTCCACTTCTAAACAAACCAAAAGTGTTTACATTCTACACCACTAGTCTTCCACAGGAGTAGACGTCCAGCGGTACTTTTAAACAAGTACATTGTGGTGAGAATAGTGATTTGACAGACTTTGATTATTAACACTTGAACCCTTATAGTGTTTATTTTAAGAACTTGCTTTTGCTGCCAATTCAATTGAACCTACTCTGTAGAACTTGAAAGAATTTAGGTTCAGCATTTGAATACCACGTATTCAATGCAATCTAGTCAAGTTGTCATAATTTGCTGTTAATCTAAGTGTTCCTTTAACGACATAGCGTGCCACTGGCCCTGTGTAACATAGAGAGCTTGTACTTGGCTGTCACTGCCACGCATTCCAGCCTGAGTGAGTTAAATTGAGCCTGATAGAGCCACAGTGTGCTACCAGCCCTGTGATATAAGTTTGCACCTAGCTGTTACTTTCACGTGGTCCAGCTTGAGTCACTTTTAAGAGACATCATCACAACTGTTACTGCCCTGCATCTCAGTTAGAGCATGTTGTAAGTGTTTAAGCAAACTTATTTTGTAAACCTGTGTATACTTTACTGGCCCCTTTTTTTTATGCCCACTAGAGACACTAGTTGGTGCTATAGCTACCCCTCCTCCACAGGAAGCTACCCCCCATAGTGTAGGCCAGCACATTGTTGTTAGGCTAGTGTACCTCCCAAGCTACACTACAAGGTGTCTGCCAAAGCAACACCACAGCCTACAATATTGTTTTTCTTTTGTACTAGACATCCTGTTTAGTTTTTACCCTCTACTCCAGTGACAGCAATGGAGAACCCCTGTGTAGAGCGTTTTATTTCTTCACTAGCACAGAGCCTAAACCCTGGCTGCCCTGAACTCATCAGCAGGTTGAGTTTCAGCAAACAAAAAGATGATGCGTTACTTAGAAGACCTGAATTCAGCAGTGTCAGATCTTTGCTCACACAAAGAAAAATTGTTAGGGCTTAGACTAGAATGTCATTCCCCACCACAGTCTGTCAGTCACTGTGATTCTGGTTACTCTGATTCACACTCCTCACTTGATGAGAGGTTAACTCACTCTCCACTCAGAAGTGAAGAATTTCCAACTGACTCAAAGTCCTTGGGAATGAAATCAGCTCTCCAACCTCCACTGAGAGACAGTGCTAACAGCTACCTTACTTCCCATTTTTCTGATACTGACAGTGAATACACATGTAGTTTATCTTCTAGAAGATACTCTGCCCCATGTTCTTCTCAGCTACTGAGAAATGACACCTTCATCCGTGCTCCTCCCTCATGTTCAGCCTCCTTTCCACTCTGTCACAAGAGTGATGACAGCTGTTCAGTCTCTACTTCTCAGCCAGAGAGAACTTTAGCACGTGATGCATGAGTGCATTGTAATGCTAATTTAGTCTCGCCTTCACCAGAAAGGACCCCACAGTGTCCCCGCCATGAAGTGCTTGAACTTATAGCTAAAGACATTGAATGTTATTATCGAGACAACTGTGATAATCACATTGATGACTATTTTAGGGAATTAGATCATAATCTAATTGACTTACCACACGCCACCCAAAGGGAGAAAGTTAAACTTGTGTGGAAAACCAGCTCTAAAGCTGTGCACAAGATTATACAGTCACAACCTCCCAGTGTCAGAAATGACTACAGTGAGCTCCGTCATGCACTGATAGAAGAATTCTCCTCTACTGCTGACGGGACCTCAGCGATGTTTGCAGCCCTCCAAATTAAACATTCACGTAGTGAGAATCCTAGGGATTACTACAGACGTTTAAGGCATGCATACTTCCAAGGAAAGAATGCACCAGGCTTGGAAGAAAACGCCATCTTCAAGTCCTTGTTTTTGCAGAACCTGCACCCATGTGTACGCACTCACGTCGTACTCAGGACGCGTCAGTGTAACCCCTCACTGCTTGAGATAAGGAAGATGACCGAGATAGTTTGGGAAACTCTGGTCATTTCCAAAAGGGGGGGTAAACCAACTGAGCCCACCAGCTCAAACACTGACGTGTCAAGCAGATCTGCCACCTCAAAAGACCACCTTCACAACAGGTCGAAGGGGGGTCACAAAAGGCTGCATAAGGACACTGAGTGTAACCGCCATGTCAACCAACTGCGTCGAGATAGGCATTCACACAATAGAAGTGTTAGAAAGCCATACTCAGAAATTATGTCCCAGAATTGGCGTGACCGGTCTGACGATGACCACAGCATCTCTGACCACAGTTCAGACTCTGACCACGGTTCGGAACATGGACATAACCTAGCAGACAGTGATAGCTACTCTGATTGCCTCTCTGCCTCTGGTTACCTGGAGCGTTACAGCCCTGAGCCGTGAGTCAAGCACAAGAGCTCCAGAGTTGTCTTCCCACGGTACTAACTAACACATAGCTAACAGTGGGACAGATGCTAGACCACAGTGCCTTAATTCTCCTTTCTTCTTTTGCAGTTACTAGGGTAAACTTGAGCTTGTTAGCAACAGCAAAACTCTAAATTCTGATAGGACTCAGACACCACTGTCCAACTTTACAAGTACACTTGGACCAACTCCTCGGTAGTATCTTGTTTAGAGATCACTAGTGCAAAACACTAGCTTAGGACACCACATTAGAACCAGTCATACACCTGTCCTCATATTTTTAGGTGACACTCTCCGCATCTCACCTTAACACCTCTTTACACTTCTAACATTCCTGTTCTTCACTAACCTTATAAATAACAGAGAAACACTAGTTTTGTATTTTATACAATACTATTGTTGTTGTTTATTTGGTTTTATTTGTAACTTAGGGACTGTTCTTGCTTAGCCAAGATAGATAGTTTAACCAATGCCCAGTTGTTGAATGAACTGCCCAGTGGTTACAAATTTGGATGAACTTTTGAATGAACTTTTCCAATCATGGACTTAACGACTTTCGAGTTGATTGTTAAAGTTGTTTGTTTTCTCGAAGGGAATGTCGCTGCTGCCTCGTACGTAGAAGCAACTGAATGCAACGTGAGTGAGCGTCAGCGACATAATTAGCTTGATTACATTAGCCGGGTTTTCACCAAAAGTTCCTGGGACTTTTTAATACCTAGAACTACTTTAAGGAACTAAAAGGCCACTGTTGTCTGCGTTTCCACTGCGCTCTAAAGACCTGCAAAGATCAGGCAAATTAGTCTGCTGACGTAGGAAAAAGCAAAATGACGAGAGCTGCTGGTGGTCGCAGCGGTAAACACACTGCAGTCTACAGTTCAGTGTTTCCGCCTGTTTTATCTAAAAAACACATAAACGTTAGGTTTTGTCTCACTGCGACGATATTTACCACTGCATAGTATTTACTGATGCACGTTGGATGTAATGAATGAAATGAGACTAAGAGTGTCTGTCTCCACAGTAAATCATCTATTGAGTGTTTGATAATTATTTATTTATTTGTGCTTTAGAACGTATTCGCCATGAAACAATTTGAAAATAACATCTCTCTTCTCTCTCATTCACGGCACTGCTGCACTACGTCTCTCTCTCTCTCTCTCTCTCTCTCTTTGTTCGCCCTCTCAGCTCACTCGTGCGATCTCTCTCTCTCTTTTTCTTTCTGTCTTTTTTAAAATGAGTCAGGAAACCGACAGCAGAGCCTAACGTTACTTTAAATGTTATCGAACAAAGAGAAATGCTCTCCCCTCGTCCTAAAATGGCCCTAAATCAATACGAGAGTTCTTCCTTGTTTATGAATGAAGAGGTAAACTTTCATAAAGTACTATCCCTCAACCGGGAATTTAATTTAGACCCTGGTCCCTGCGGTCGAAATGCAGAGTTCCTCAAAAGGTTCCTAGTTCAGAAGGAAAGTACCTGCAGTGAAACAGGGCCATGCTTTCATGCTACACTGGTTACATAAAATGAGCCAAACAAAGTTGTCACTCAACTGGTGATGTGCTTTCCTACGCTGTGACCTGTGACCTGTGACCTGTGACTGTGTGTGTGGATGAAGCATTATGTTGTTAAATTAGTTAGCTAGCTAGCTAGCTTGCTAAATCCACTTTAATGCTACACTGGTTACAGAAATTGATTGCACATGGGAGAAGTTTGCCTCTGTCAGAAACCTCCTCAGGTTTAGGCAACAACTCTACTTGGTTAGGTTAAGGAAAAGATAATAGTTTGGATTAAAATAAACCCTTCTGGCAGGAAGGCCTGAAGGCAAAGACTTCTCCCGTGTGCAAAATGAGCTGAACAGTCGAGGCAGAGGCAACGAATACTAGCCAATCACAGCACAGTAGGGCAGGACGAGGCCCAACACTGGGAAAAAAAATAACGCGAGGCACACACCGAGTGGAGAGGACAAGATGAAGCCTGACCTTCGACTGCACTCCGTCAATAAGGAACCTTCCTGCAGGGTTGTACGGAGGTGTGTTTATATGTGCTTTAGAATGTAACCGCCGTGAAACAATCAGAAAATAATGTTTTATTTCTCTGATTCACTGCTTTGCTCCCTCTTTTCAGTCACTCTATAGATTGCATTTTTCATCATTTTAAATAAAGTAAATTATGATTACATTATGATTACACACCAGGAGCTCCAGAACATGAACGGTGGTGATAACGGCGACTCAACATTGATTTCTGAGGGGAAAAGCTCCACAGGTTGACCTCATGTGTCTGTGTTGAGCCATGTAATGTGAAAACTAGCAGGGTGACACGTACATCTGTAATAAACTAAAATTATGATTTGTTGCAGTAAAAACCCAGATAGTCAGGATTTTTTTTTTTGTTTTACATCAAACATCACATACCCAAGACAATATTAAGATGCTGACTTTCCACCAAAATCCAGACATAATCACAGCGGTAAGCAGGCTTCCTTTCACATCTTATAATCATCCACAGCATACATAAAAGTATTGGTAGCAAAGTAACCAAGGCAACGCATTCAGTCTGAGGGACTGTAGGAGCACGACTCTGACATGTCTCACAGCAACATACGGCTCAAGAAGCTGATTCAGATGAGTGACTACATATATGATATTATCATGTAATCACATATCACAGAATCAGTATATATATACACTGATTCTGTGTTATTGTGGTTATACTGTATAAATATAATTTATGTCCGTTTCACACCGCTGGTTTTGCAGCTGAGAGAAGAAGGCTAAATTATTGTCATACAGGTCCTAACAATACACGTAATCACATTAACTCAGCAGAGTACACAAAGTAATTCTAGTCAGATCTATCGTGATATTAATTTACACATTCACACAGTCGGTGACCTTTCTGCATTTGTCAGTTTAAACTCTGTTACTTTTAGCCTGGATTATGTGTTTAAATTCTTTGTCTCTGTGTAATATTATCTGACGATCACACAGAACACAGTGGAAATAAACTGCTGAGAGTCCTGAGAGCATCATTACTGTAGAAACAGAGAGCTTTTCACTGCTCACTGTAATGATGGATTTACTGTCACATTTTTAATGTTTCATCTACTTTAAAATATTACATGACAAATATGTAAATATTAGGGCTGTCAATCCATTAAAGTATTTAGTCGTGATTAATTGCATGATTGTCCATGATTTATCCTAATTAATCTCAAATTAATCACACATTTTTTATCTGTTCTAAATGTACCTTAAAGGGAGATTAGTCGAGTATTTAATCCTCTTATTACCTTGGGAGTGAACAAATATGCTGCTTTATGTAAATGTATGTATATGTTTATTATTGGAAATCAATTAACAACTCAAAACAATGACAGATATTGTCCAGAAAACCTCACATGCACTGCATTTAGCATAAAAAAATATGCTCAAATCATAACATGGCAAACTGCAGCCCAACAGGCAACAACAGCTGTCAGTGTGTCAGTGTGCTGACTTGACTATGACTTGCCCCAAACTGCATGTGATTATCATAAAGTGGGCAAGTCTGTAAAGGGGAGACGCGTGGGTACCCAGAGAACCCATTTTCATTCACATATGTGGGACAGAGGTCAAGGGACCCCTTTGAAAATGGACTTATCAGTTTTTCCTCGCCAAAATTTAGCGTACGTTTGGAGCGTTATTTAACCTCCTTCATGACCAGCTAGTATGACATGGTTGGTACCGATGGATTCACCAGGTTCTAGTATGACATGGTTGGTACCGATGGATTCATCAGGTTCTAGTATGACATGGTTGGTACCGATGGATTCACCAGGTTCTAGTATGACATGGTTGGTACCGATGGATTCATCAGGTTCTAGTATGACATGGTTGGTACCGATGGATTCATCAGGTTCTAGTATGACATGGTTGGTACCGATGGATTCATCAGGTTCTAGTATGACATGGTTGGTGCCGATGGATTCATCAGGTTCTAGTGTGACATGGTTGGTACCGATGGATTCATCAGGTTCTAGTGTGACATCGTTTGTACCGATGGATTCATCAGGTTCTAGTGTGACATGGTTGGTACCGATGGATTCATCAGGTTATAGTGTGACATGGTTGGTACCGATGGATTCATCAGGTTATAGTGTGACATGGTTGGTACCGATGGATTCATCGATGGATTCATCAGGTTCTAGTGTGACATGGTTGGTACCGATGGATTCATCGATGGATTCTTCAGGTTCTAGTGTGACATGGTTGGTACCGATGGATTCATCGATGGATTCTTCAGGTTCTAGTGTGACATGGTTGGTACCGATGGATTCATCAGGTTCTCTAGTTTCATATGATACCAGTATCTTCACTCTAGAGAACAATATATGTGTGTGTGAGAAGAACAAATGTGTGTGTGAGAAGAACATATGTGTGTGTGAGAAGAACATATGTGTGTGTGAGAAGAACATATGTGTGTGTGAGAAGAATATATGTGTGTGTGAGAAGAATATATGTATGTGTGAGAGAGAGTATAGTTGAAACGGATGGCAGGTCATTTATTGCGTTGGGATTGGCTGAGAAGCTCGAAGAGGGAGGGTCATGTGCAGGCCAGCATTGAAGCTGTCAAGGTTTTGGTTTTAAATGAGGACCCAAATGCAGAGAAGTGAGGAGGAGATAGCAGCAGGCATGGTTCAATGATTTAATGAAACTTACTATGACACAAAAAGAAGCTGGTCCGGCATAAAGATTCCCAAAAACAACCCAACAGAATAAACTTAAAAATGCAAAATGAACACGATAAGAACTCTCTCACTGAATGACACACCACACATGAAAAACGACGACGAACTGACAAGGAAACAGGGGGAACACACAGGTTTAAATACACAGGGGTGATTAGACACAGGTGGAACAAATCAGGGCGGGGCAGACAATCAAAAAAGGCGGGAAAACAAACAAAGGTAGGAAATAAAACCAGACAAGACACAGGAGGAGTGAATTTCAAAATAAAACAGGAAACAAACTATGACTACACTTGGTTAAAATAACTAGGTCTAGTTAGTTGTTAGCTACATTACCTATCAGCTAACTACATTTGGTTAAACTAACTAGGTTTAGTTAGTTGTTACCTACATTAGCTATCAGCTAACTACACTTGGTAAAAATAACTAGGTTTAGTTAGTCGTTAGTTAGTTGTTAGCTACATTACCTATCAGCTAACTACACTTGGTTAAAAAAACTAGGTTTGGTTAATTGTTAGCTACATTAGCTATCAGCTAACTACACTTGGTAAAAATAACTAGGTTTAGTTAGTTGTTAGCTACATTAGCTGTCAGCTAACTACACTTGGTTAAAATAACTAGGTTTAGTTAGTTTTTAGCTACATTAGCTATCAGCTAACCACACTTGGTTAAAATAACTAGGGTTAGTTAGTTGTTAGCTACATTAACATTAAAACTTTATAGTGCATGATCATCTTCTCAGTCAGGCTAGTCATTATCTGTTGAGACTGTTTCTTTAGTCAGTCTGAAACTTGATAGTGTGACACGGAAATAAAAATAACTTTTTGATAAAGTTACTTATTAACGATAAGCTTCTAGTAATTCTGAAATACTGACCTGAAATTCAATAAACACGTCTTTAAGAAATAATTAACTAGTAATTTAAACATTTGACGGGTAGAGAATTTGGGATTATATTTCCAAATCCAGGTTGCTGGAAATTACTTATGTCTTTCCTCTTTTTGTTAAATAAAAAATATGAATATTCTCACATTATTTTTTATGAAAACATGAAATAGTGGAAGAAACATATAAATATAACTAATACGATGATAATATAATACATTTAAAATGAAGCTTCATGTTAATTGAGCAAGAAAGATGTGTAATTTCTTGCTACTATTAGATTATGAAAAAGACTTGCAACTCAGAATTAAAGAATACATTTTCTTCCAGATGTTCAGAAAAATCTTAGTCATATAATTCTGAAAAAACAACAACAATAAAAGGCACATTAGTATTTAACTAAACTGATTTATTGACATGAATTAAACATAAAAATTAGATGACATTTGACCAAAACTCATTTTAATTCAACCTGTTCAAGACAAAAGAGATTCTCATAAACACACCGTGTTAAAAAGCTGATCTGTGTCAGCAACACACACAAACACTCATAGATAAACTCTGAGATCAAAGATTTCCTGTAAATGGAGAGGGGAGGAGCCACACTTACCAAGTTATCCAGGTACATGAGGAAACCCTCAAGGTGAAAGAGTTCAGTCGTTCAGCTCAGACTCCATTTAGAGTCAACGGAGCAGAGCAGAAGGAGATTGAAGCAGGGTGAGTGTTAATCCAACATTTTATTACTTTACTGTTAAACTCTCTGAGTCAGTTTTGTCCCTGTGGACTGTAGAGGAGAGAAATGTTAGAATGAACTCAACAGTTTGATTCATCTGTGAACACAAAGTCATGACTGGCTGAATAATGCTCATTAAACCTGCCGTAACCCAAGAAAACAAGCAGAGATTTAAAGATGACTGACCAGGTGGAGTTCTGGGTGGTTTTTTTAAACTGTATACTGTGTGTGTGTGTGTGTGTGTGTGTGTGTGTGTGTGTGTGTGTTTGTGTGTGTGTGTGTGTGTGTTTGTGTGTGTGTGTGTGTGTGTGCCTGTGTGGTAGAGAGGGAGGTTGTGTGTTACTTCCTGGTCTCTCAGCCCGTGACTCTTGTACAAACTTGTTTCCTTTACATGCTCACAGTCAGTGTTCCTCTTTTACCTCTCAGACTGACTTCAGATCAGAAGATGAGTGATTGTGTGGAGGAAGAGGAGGACAGAGCAGAGTCTCTAGTCTCTGGCTGTCTGTCTATGAAGAGTGACGGGTCCAAAGATGATCCTCCAGACTTCAGTAATGAACCCTCAGAGTCAAAGTAAGAGAGCTGCTACTAACTCATTTATAGGACTGATTTTCACTTTCCTCTACCAATACTGTTTTCTGTTGATTTTGTGTTTCTATTTTAAAATTCCTACTAAAGCTTTTCTTGACACAAAGAGAATTAAAGCCCCCTCCCTCCTCCATCCAGTTTCACTTCTTTCTCAAACAGAGAATGGGTGTGTGGTTAATAGTCATACGTAACTCATCACCACGGCAAGCAGATTGCATCGTTTTTCAGCCCAGTTTAGATGAATTTACTGTTCATCAGACCACAAATGAGACCAGAATCATCTCAACAACACACACACGACTCTCTCTCTCACTCGCTCTCTTCTTCACCGTCTGGATGAAGATACAGAATGATATAAAAACAAAGTTATGCCATGACAATGCCATGATTTTGTTGATTGTGTGTTTGTATATTAAATTTCTACTAAAATGCACTGAGTATAAGGATGTATATATATATATATATATATTGTATTAATATACTGACCATAAGGATGTTTATATATATACTGTATTAATACACTGACTATAAGGATGTATATATATATATATACTGAATTAATATACTGACTATAAGGATGTATATATATACTGTATTAATACACTGACTATAAGGATGTATATATTGTATTAATATACTGACTATAAGGATGTATATATATACTGTATTAACACGCTGACTATAAGGATGTATATATACTCTATTAATACACTGACTATAAGGATGTATATATTGTATTAATATACTGACTATAAGGGTGTATATATACTGTATTAATACACTGACTATAAGGATATATAAATCCTGTATTAATACACTGACACTGAGGGGCCGTACAAGACATAATTCATTCTTGTACTCACACACATATACATTCTCCTTTCACATGCATATATTTTCACTCGCACAAGAATGTGAGAAGAATATATGTATGTGTGAGAAGAATATATGTTTGTGTGTGAGAGAAAATATATGTGTGTGTGAGAAGAATATATGTGTGTGAGAAGAATATATCTCTGTGTGAGGAGAATATATGTATGTGTGAGGAGAATATATGTATGTGTGAGAAGAATATATGTATGTGTGAAAAGAATATATTTATGTGTGAGAAGAATATATGTATGTGTGAGGAGAATATATGTATGTGTGAGGAGAATATATGTATGTGTGAGAAGAATATATGAATGTGTGAGGAGAATATATGAATGTGTGGAGAATATATGTATGTGTGAGGAGAATATATGTGTGTGTGAGAAGAATATATGTGTGTGAGAAGAATATATGAATGTGTGAGGAGAATATGTGAATGTGTGAGGAGAATATATGTATGTGTGAGAAGAATATATGTATGTGTGAGAAGAATATATGTGTGTGTGAGAAGAATATATGTGTGTGAGAAGAATATATGTGTGAGAAGAATATATGTGTGTGTGAGAAGAATATATGTATGTGTGAGGAGAATATATGTGTGTGTGAGAAGAATATATGTGTGTGTGAGAAGAATATATGTGTGCGAGGAGAATATATGTATGTGTGAAAAGAATATATTTATGTGTGAGAAGAATATATGTATGTGTGAAAAGAAAATATTTATGTCTGAGAAGAATATATGTATGTGTGAGGAGAATATATGTATGTGTGAGGAGAATATATGTGTGTGTGAGAAGAATATATTTGTGTGTGAGAAGAATATATGTGTGTGTGAGGAGAATATATGTATGTGTGAGGAGAATATATGTATGTATGAGAAGAATATATTTATGTGTGAGAAGAATATATGTATGTGTGAGGAGAATATATGTATGTGTGAAAAGAATATATTTATGTGTGAGAAGAATATATGTATGTGTGAGGAGAATATATGTATGTGTGAGGAGAATATATGTGTGTGTGAGAAGAATATATGAATGTGTGAGGAGAATATATGTATGTGTGAGGAGAATATATGTATGTGTGAGGAGAATATATGTATGTGTGAGAAGAATATATGTATGTGTGAGGAGAATATATGTATGTGTGAGGAGAATATATGTATGTGTGAGAAGAATATATGAATGTGTGAGGAGAATATATGAATGTGTGGGGAGAATATATGTATGTGTGAGAAGAATATATGAATGTGTGAGGAGAATATATGAATGTGTGAGAAGAATATATGTGTGTGTGAGAAGAATATATGTATGTGTGAGAAGAATATATGTATGTGTGAGAAGAATATATTTGTGTGTGAGAAGAATATATGTGTGTGTGAGAAGAACATATGTGTGTGTGAGAAGAACATATGTGTGTGTGAGAAGAACATATGTGTGTGTGAGAAGAATATATGTATGTGTGAGAAGAATATATGTATGTGAGAAGAATATATGTGTGTGTGAGAAGAATATATGTATGTGTGAGAGAGAGTATAGTTGAAACGGATGGCAGGTCATTTTATTGCGCTGGGATTGGCTGAGAAGCTCGAGGAGGGAGGGTCATGTGCAGGCCAGCATTGAAGCTGTCAAGGTTCTGGTTTTAAATGAGGACCCAAATGCAGAGAAGTGAGGAGGAGATAGCAGCAGGCATGGTTCAATGATTTAATTAAACTTACTATGACACAAAAAGCAGCTGGTCCAGCATAAAGATTCCCAAAAACAACCCAACAGAATAAACTTAAAAATGCAAAATGAACACGAGAAGAACGCTCTCACTGAATGACACACCACACATGAAAAACGACGACGAACTGACAAGGAAACAGGGGGAACACACAGGTTTAAATACACAGGGGTGATTAGACACAGGTCGAACAAATCGGGGCGGGGCAGACAATCAAAAAAGGCAGGAAAACAAACAAAGGTAGGAAATAAAACCAGACAAGACACAGGAGGAGGGAATTTCAAAATAAAACAGGAAACAAACTATGACTACACTTGGTTAAAATAACTAGGTCTAGTTAGTTGTTAGCTACATTACCTATCAGCTAACTACATTTGGTTAAACTAACTAGGTTTAGTTAGTTGTTACCTACATTAGCTATCAGCTAACTACACTTGGTAAAAATAACTAGGTTTAGTTAGTTGTTAGTTAGTTGTTAGCTACATTACCTATCAGCTAACTACACTTGGTTAAAAAAACTAGGTTTGGTTAATTGTTAGCTACATTAGCTATCAGCTAACTACACTTGGTAAAAATAACTAGGTTTAGTTAGTTGTTACCTACATTAGCTATCAGCTAACCACACTTGGTTAAAATAACTAGGGTTAGTTAGTTGTTAGCTACATTAACATTAAAACTTTATAGTGCATGATCATCTTCTCAGTCAGGCTAGTCATTATCTGTTGAGACTGTTTCTTTAGTCAGTCTGAAACTTGATAGTGTGACACGGAAATAAAAATAACTTTTTGATAAAGTTACTTATTAACGATAAGCTTCTAGTAATTCTGAAATACTGACCTGAAATTCAATAAACACGTCTTTAAGAAATAATTAACTAGTAATTTAAACATTTGACGGGTAGAGAATTTGGGATTATATTTCCAAATCCAGGTTGCTGGAAATTACTTATGTCTTTCCTCTTTTTGTTAAATAAAAAATATGAATATTCTCACATTATTTTTTATGAAAACATGAAATAGTGGAAGAAACATATAAATATAACTAATACGATGATAATATAATACATTTAAAATGAAGCTTCATGTTAATTGAGCAAGAAAGATGTGTAATTTCTTGCTACTATTAGATTATGAAAAAGACTTGCAACTCAGAATTAAAGAATACATTTTCTTCCAGATGTTCAGAAAAATCTTAGTCATATAATTCTGAAAAAACAACAACAATAAAAGGCACATTAGTATTTAACTAAACTGATTTATTGACATGAATTAAACATAAAAATTAGATGACATTTGACCAAAACTCATTTTAATTCAACCTGTTCAAGACAAAAGAGATTCTCATAAACACACCGTGTTAAAAAGCTGATCTGTGTCAGCAACACACACAAACACTCATAGATAAACTCTGAGATCAAAGATTTCCTGTAAATGGAGAGGGGAGGAGCCACACTTACCAGGTGATCCAGGTACATGAGGAAACCCTCAAGGTGAAAGAGTTCAGTCGTTCAGCTCAGACTCCATTTAGAGTCAACGGAGCAGAGCAGAAGGAGATTGAAGCAGGGTGAGTGTTAATCCAACATTTTATTACTTTACTGTTAAACTCTCTGAGTCAGTTTTGTCCCTGTGGACTGTAGAGGAGAGAAATGTTAGAATGAACTCAACAGTTTGATTCATCTGTGAACACAAAGTCATGACTGGCTGAATAATGCTCATTAAACCTGCCGTAACCCAAGAAAACAAGCAGAGATTTAAAGATGACTGACCAGGTGGAGTTCTGGGTGGTTTTTTTAAACTGTATACTGTGTGTGTGTGTGTGTGTGTGTGTGTGTGTGTGTGTGTGTGTTTGTGTGTGTGTGTGTGTGTGTGTGCCTGTGTGGTAGAGAGGGAGGTTGTGTGTTACTTCCTGGTCTCTCAGCCTGTGACTCTTGTACAAACTTGTTTCCTTTACATGCTCACAGTCAGTGTTCCTCTTTTACCTCTCAGACTGACTTCAGATCGGAAGATGAGTGATTGTGTGGAGGAAGAGGAGGACAGAGCAGAGCCTCTAGTCTCTGGCTGTCTGTCTATGAAGAGTGACAGGTCCAAAGATGATCCTCCAGACTTCAGTAATGAACCCTCAGAGTCAAAGTAAGAGAGCTGATGCTAACTCATTTATAGGACTCATTTTCACTTTCCTCTACCAATACTGTTTTCTGTTGATTTTGTGTTTCTATTTTAAAATTCCTACTAAAGCTTTTCTTGACACAAAGAGAATTAAAGCCCCCTCCCTCCTCCATCCAGTTTCACTTCTTTCTCAAACAGAGAATGGGTGTGTGGTTAATAGTCAGACATAACTCATCACCACGGCAACCAAATTGCATCGTTTTTCAGCCCAGTTCAGATGAATTTACTGTTCATCAGACCACAAATGAGACCAGAATTATCTCAACAACACACACACGACTCTCTCTCACTCGCTCTCTTCTACACCGTCTGGATGGAGATACAGAATGATATAAAACAAAGTTATGCCATGACAATGCCATGATTTTGTTGATTGTGTGTTTCTATATTAAATTTCTACTAAAATGCACTGAGTATAAGGATGTATATATATATATATATATATTGTATTAATATACTGACCATAAGGATGTATATATATATACTGTATTAATACACTGACTATAAGGATGTATATATATATACTGTATTAATATACTGACTATAAGGATGTATATATATACTGTATTAATACACTGACTATAAGGATGTATATATTGTATTAATATACTGACTATAAGGATGTATATATATACTGTATTAACACGCTGACTATAAGGATGTATATATACTCTATTAATACACGAACTATAAGGATGTATATATTTTATTAATATACTGACTATAAGGATGTATATATACTGTATTAATACACTGACTATAAGCATATATAAATCCTGTATTAATACACTGACACTGAGGGGCCGTACAAGACATAATTCATTCTTGTACTCACACACATATACATTCTCCTTTCATATGCATATATTTTCACTCGCACAAGAATGTGAGAAGAATATATGTATGTGTGAGAAGAATATATGTTTGTGTGTGAGAGAGAATATATGTGTGTGAAAAGAATGTATGTGTGTGAGAAGAATATATCTCTGTGTGAGGAGAATATATGTTTGTGTGAGGAGAATATATGTATGTGTGAGAAGAATATATGTACGTGTGAGAAGAATATATGTATGTGTGAGGAGAATATATGTATGTGTGAGGAGAATATATGTATGTGTGAGAAGAATATATGAATGTGTGAGGAGAATATATGAATGTGTGAGGAGAATATATGAATATGTGAGGAGAATATGTGAATGTGTGAGGAGAATATATGTATGTGTGAGGAGAATATATGTGTGTGTGAGGAGAATATATGTGTGTGAGAAGAATATATGTGTGTGTGAGAAGAATATATGTGTCAAGTTATTGTTCAGTTTGTGCAGTTTCCCAACTTGAGAGAGAATAAACATCCACTTGGCGATTTCTATCAGGAATCCACTCAATGACAAACAGCTTTCCTTTCTTTTCCCTCCTTTATTTTGAAGGTTGATTTGACATTTCAGTTCATTTAGGAATTTCTTAGCCATTAATCATTTGCCATTAGGTGAAAAACCTTTGAAAATAGAAAAAATACAGAAAAGAAAATGTACACATTATTACCAAAATAAGTGTAAATAAGAACAAATACATTTTTTAGACTTTTTAAACTTTTAACCAAAATTCATTTCCCTTATTTAATTTAATACACATACCCATGTGACATACAAATAATCAAGTGCCCACTGCTGTCTTAGCTTTCTTCTTAACATAAAGGTAATATGTATATATGTATTATATTAACTTATTTATTTACTATTTTTCATTATTTATTTAAACACAAAGTATTTCATAATTTCATTCGCTGCTTGAGTGACAGCACTGCTTGTTAGCGCGGTGCTAACTTCTCCAGACCCTTTTCACTGTGACACAGAGTGTTGCTTTTCTAATGCTCCGGGCATAATCAGGTTAATTAGCTCCACCCGGTTTACTTCCTGAGCACTCAGTTTTGCTAGTGGACTTATTAATTTACAAATTACTTTCTGATTTATTTATTTTCTATTTTCCTATTTATACTATTTTCTTAATCTCTATTTATTAATTTTTACAAAGCTTAATTTTAATTTCCTTCATTTTGACTTCACAATATGTATGTGTGAGGAGAATATATGTGTGTGTGAGAAGAATATATGTGTGTGCGAGGAGAATATATGTATGTATGAGAAGAATATATGTATGTGTGAAAAGAATATATTTATGTGTGAGAAGAATATATGTATGTGTGAAAAGAATATATTTATGTGTGAGAAGAATATATGTATATGTGAGAAGAATATATGTATGTGTGAGAAAAATATATGAATGTGTGAGGAGAATATATGAATGTGTGAGGAGAATATATGTATGTGTGAGAAGAATATGTGAATGTGTGAGGAGAATATATGAATGTGTGAGAAGAATATGTGTGTGTGAGAAGAATATATGTATGTGTGAGAAGAATATATGTATGTGTGAGAAGAATATATGTGTGTGTGAGAAGAATATATGTGTGTGTGAGAAGAATACATGTGTGTGTGAGGAGAATATATGTGTTCGAGAAGAATATATGTATGTGTGAGAGAGAGTATATTGGAAACGGATGGCAGGTCATTTATCGCGCTGGGATTGGCTGAGAAGCTCGAGGAGGGAGGGTCATGTGCAGGCCAGCATTGAAGGGGGGGAGAGACTCCAGTAGGCCGACTGCAGCCACAGTTGCAAAGTCGGCTTATTATAAGTGACTTTGAGCTTGTTTTCCTGAAAAGTCGCTTACAAATATTGGTATCTGCGTGTTTTTGTTTCTAAAGTGTAGTTGCTTATTTGGGCTCCTGTCTCTCTCCTGATGCCTCCTCTGTTGCAGGATCCGTACACAACCCCGACATGCTGCTTTATTTCCTTATTCATTCAGTCCATATCAAAGCGCATTAATTAGCGGAGGTTTACGTCAGAATTTAAAGATATTAGTTACTCAGTAATATCTAAAGTTAATGCTTTTATGCGCTGTCAGTCTTTTCTGAAGAGCGGTTTTTGCCCTCACATTCAAATATCACACAGAATCAAGTCACCGTCAGCTCAGAATAAAAAACCTCTGCTTGTTCTTCTGTTTGCGAAGTTCATTTTTTCTAACACTGTGACTGAAACAGCGGTCAGTTTGTTGGAGCAGTTCCACTAACTAGTTCATTGCACATAATGTGTATCTCAGTTTAAATATGCTAGTAAAAATCGGTATGAATCTCAGACAGGATCAATGAATAATGATCTCTGTCACTCACGGTGTGATTGGTCGCACTGATGGAACATAATAATATTGTAGATTATATGTTAATATTTGTGAGTGAGCAGGATGGTGGTGCAGCTGCAGAATGGAGTTATAAATTGAGTTGTTGTTTTTTTAACGTATTTTAACAGCATTTCACTGACTGTGTTTAAATTGACTCCATTTGTTGAAGTAGGTGAAATAAAGTCACTGAACGCTGTTGAGCCAAGATCCAAATGGCCTAGGTGTCTATTATCATCTACTCTATTTAACCTTTAAATCACCAAACACATTATTACTGGATCAGACTGTGAGTTCACAATCATGTCTTTATGTTTAAATATATTTTTAAATCTTCAGTTATATTTTTCATCTTCAGTTGCTGCTCCTGTGTTTTGTCCCCATCAGAGCTGAACAAATATATTGTAGATGTAATGTAGATGTAATGTAGGCTACAGTCTAATACACAGTCAGATTCCACTACTTTATCATTAAGGAAATGTAAGTCTGGTAAAAGATGAATTAATGGACCACACTGAATAAAACTTTATTATATTATTGACACTTTTCCCCGCTCTGACTTTTTTATAGATAAATGTGCACAGTCAGCATATACTGTACATACATGTACTACAATCTCTACGTCCACTGGATTAAAATGGAGGCTCTGCCTCTTATTTACCTGTCGTCATGTGAATCGTAGTATCAGAGCTCTATTGATGATGGCTTTTTATGTTCAGGTTCAACCTACTCAGAGTTGATTGAACTGACCCTGATCAGCTGTTCTGAAACCGAAAACTCTGAGGCTGCGGTTGAAACATCAAAACATTACGTTCTAACGTCTTTTCCTAACCATTTTTCCTTGACCTCGATGGAAAACGTCATGAGGTCAAGGAAAGATGTGAAGGAGAATTCATGAGGACTTAGGAAAAGACAACCGTGGTGTTAAGAGAATCTGACTGCACTAACACTAGGCTCCGTAATTATGATGCGACAGCGGCGACTGTTCGTGATGCGGGTCTGCTGTGGTGAAACTACAATGTTCTGAAGATGGACTACAAAAGGCGCTGCTTCCCCCTGTGCGTTATTAGGGCCCGAGCACTGACCGCAGGTCTGCGAGGCCCTATTGTAATTGGTCCGTTTATTATTATTATTATTATTATTATTCTTATTATTTTTAGGACAAAGTAATCGCAGTTTTGAGGGGCTAATTACATTTTGTTTTTCAATGACAGGCTGTCCCAATTATTTGAGTCACCAGCCACCACTGGTGAAAACAAAGAATATATGTGTGTAAGTGTAAATATGTGTATGTGAGAGTGAAAATATATATATGTGTTGAAAAGTAAAGTATATACCAGTGGATGGAGAATATATGTATGTGAAAGGAGAATGTATGTGTGTGTGAGTGCAAATATATGTATGTTAAAGGAGAATGTATGTGTGTGCGGGTGAAAATATATGTATGTGTTGAAAAGTGAAGTATATATGTATGTGAAAGGAGAATGTATGTGTGTGAAAGGAGAATGTATGTATGTGCGAGTGAATATATATGTGTGAAAGGAGAATGTATGTATGTGCGTGTGAAAATATATGTGTGAAAGGAGAATGTATGTATTTGCGAGTGAAAATATATGTGTGTGAAAGGAGAATGTATGTATTTGCGAGTGAAAATATATGTATGTGAAAGGAGAATGTATGTGTGTGTGAGTGCAAGAATGAATTATGTCTTGTACGGCCCCTCATAGGAGACTCGTGGGTACCCATAGAACCCATAGAACCCATTTAAATTCACATATCTGGAGGTCAGAGCGTTCTTCCTGACAAACTAGCATGACATGGTTGGTAATAATGGATTCATCAGGTTTTCTAGTTTCATATGTTACCAGTATCTTCACTCTAGCTTTAAAACTGAGCCGCTACAACCTCTGATAGACAGAATATCATCGGATTGTTAAGAGGTTAATAAGACAGCCAGATAGTAAAATTCAGCTCATTAGTGTTTATGAAATCAGGAGAGTTGAAATAAAGGAACACTGTCATCACAGACTGAATGCTGAATTCAAACAGAAAAGTACCAACACTTTAACTGTTTCCTGTGACCATCTGAGCTTTGAGACGGTGTCGGCCAATCAACAAATCACTTTAGTAATAAAAACATGTCTTCACAGGAAGAGGAGTGATGTTTCTGTGGAGGAGCAGCTGTCCTGCTGTGCTTTGTGTCAGGACGTCCTGAAGGATCCAGTCTCTACCAGCTGTGGACACTGGTTCTGCAGACAGTGCATCTCCTCATACTGGGACCAGTCTGCTTCATCAGGAGACTCCTCCTGTCCCCAGTGTGGAGAAAGATCCAGAACAAGAGCTGGACTGCAGACAGCCGGTCAGACCAGCACTGTACAAAGTAAGACTCTACATCTGTCTGCTGACGTCTCCATGTCTGAAAACACTGTTTGTTGTTTTAATACATAAAAAGTCCTTAAAGTCTCAGCAGGTCCTGCGAGGACACTAGGGGACGCCCTGCTCCACTCAACTGGCCGTTCAAGCCGTAGACATATATACATACGCCAACGTTGACGTACGATCCAGAGGTCGGCGTCTATGTATATATGTCTATGGGTCAAGCCGTGACGTGGAATGCATCTGATTGGTTCCTGGTTTTCTGCTCGCCGTTTTAAACAGGAAACAACATGGCGGCCAACTCATAAACTTTCTGTTATTCCGTCTAAACAATCCACCAAAATCTACTCCTGAAAACATTTTAAGTGAGATATAGGCGATGCCTCTGCTGAATCTGGTTTTATTTTAGAACTAGATCTCCTAGTTTGACAGCTTAAAAGTTTTGTGAGCCGACGCGTCGCGCTGGACGGGCTCATGTGCTTAAAGGATCGTTCCCGCCTTTTCATTTTGAAAGAGCAACGGCCAATGAGGAAACTCTGACACTCAGCCTACCAATCGTGTAGCTTCATCACTCACTCAGTGACAGACCCCTGTGGTTGTAGGGCTGACCCTCTGCGTCCAGCCAAAAAGACAGAAAACAAGAGAGACAGCACGAGCCAGAGGACGATCAGTAGAAGAGAGACAGAGAGACGTAGCGTGACGGTGTTGTGAATGAGAGAAAGAAATGTTATTATTCTGATTGTTTCACAGCGTTAATGTTCTAAAGCAGAAATAAATAACCCTCAAATACTCAACATGATTTACTGTGGAGACGGACGCTTTTAGTTTCACTTTCCTCCTCTGCATTTCATTCATTACATCCTGCGTAAACCAACCAGTAAATGTTGTAACAGTGAGTGAAACCTAATCTTTATTTTTTTCAGCATGTATTTTAGATGAAATGGGCGGACACACTGAACGGCAGACTGCAGAGTGTGTTTACTGCTGTGACCACCAACAGCCCTCGTCACATGTCATGTTGCTTTTTCATACATCAGAGGACTAATATGCTGAATCTTCACAGGTCTTTAGACCGTAGTGGAAACACAGACAACAGTGGACTGAAGGAACCTTTTAGGTCCTTTAAAGTAGTCGGACTAAAAAGTCCCAGGAACTTTTGGTGGAAACCCGGCTTTTGTTATTAGTGCTGTTCAATAAAAATAGGTCTACACAACGAGATATGAACATATTCTGCATTATTTGATGAGTGGATCAGTTTTAAATATTCCAGTGAGGAAGGAACAGCCACAGTGAGCTGTTTAGATGAAGAACTGCAGACGGACAGCTGAGGCTCCGCCTCCTCTGCTGTCAATCAAACATCTACACCGACTGAGAGAAAAAGGAGCATTTCTGATGCTTCCACAAAAACTGGACTGTTTAACCTTTACTGCTTTTTTTATTAACTTTATATTGATCACTTCAATATTGGAAATGAAAATAATAAGCAAATTGTCACATTTTCTTTATTTTGTCTCAAACTTTTTTCCTTCTCTTTCAGCAGATAGAGTTCTGCAGGAGGTTGTAGATGAATATAAGATCAGTCTGAGGAGCAGATGTGAACGTGTGACTGAAGGAAGTGATAAAACAGAAAGTGGAACCCTCCTCAACAGGATCTACACTGAGCTCTACATCACAGAGGGACAGAGTGAAGAGGTTAATACCCAACATGAGGTGATGCAGCTTGAGACAGCTTCCAAGAAGAAGACCCTCCATGACGCTCCAATCAAGTGCCACGACATCTTTAAAGCCTTACCTGACCAACAGGGACACATCAGAGTCGTTCTGACGAACGGCGTCGCTGGCGTTGGAAAAACCTTCTCAGTGCAGAAGTTCACTCTGGACTGGGCAGAGGGCTTGGAAAACCAAGATGTCAGTCTGGTGGTTCTGCTTTCGTTCAGGGAGCTGAACTTGATCAGAGATGAGCAGTACAGTCTTCTCAAGCTGCTCCATGATTTCCATCCAACATTACAGAAGGTCACAGCAGAGAAGCTCGCTGTCTGTAAAGTTCTGTTCATCTTTGACGGCCTGGATGAAAGCAGATTTTCACTGGATTTCCACAACAATGAGGTTGTGTCTGATGTCACCCAGAAGTCATCAGTCAACGTGCTGTTAACAAACCTCATCCAGGGGAATCTGCTTCCCTCAGCTCTCCTCTGGATAACTTCCCGACCGGCAGCAGCCAATCAGATCCCTCCTGCATGTGTTAACAGGGTAACAGAAGTACGAGGCTTCACTGACGCCCAGAAGGAGGAGTACTTCAGGAGGAGAGTCAGTGATGAAGAGCTGTCCAGCAGAATCATCTCACACATCAAGACATCCAGGAGCCTCCACATCATGTGTCTAATCCCAGTCTTCTGCTGGATCACTGCTACAGTTCTGGACCACATGTTGACTACAGACCAGAGAGGAGAGCTGCCCAAGACCCTGACTGACATGTACTCACACTTCCTGTTGGTTCAGACAAAGAGGAAGAAGCAGAAGTATGGTAAGAGACATATGACGTGTCCACAGGAGCTGACGAAGGCTGACAGGAAAGTTCTTCTGAAGCTGGGGAGGCTGGCGTTTGAACAGCTGGAGAAAGGAAACATCATGTTCTACCAAGAAGACCTGGAGCGGTGTGGTCTTGATGTCACAGAGGCCTCGGTGTACTCAGGTGTTTGTACAGAGATCTTCAAAAGAGAGTGTGTGATGTTCCAGAAAACAGTCTACAGCTTTGTTCATCTGAGCGTTCAGGAGTTTCTGGCTGCAGTCTACATGTTCCACTGTTACACAAACGGCAACACAGAGGTACTGAAGGACTTCCTGGGAGAAGACTACAAGCACAGAGAGTCAAACCAAAAGTCTTTTCTCAAGAACATATCTAAGTATTTTGGAAGCAGTGCTAGTCGTGGCCCATCTCTGGATGACTTCCTGAAGAGAGCCATGGAGAAATCCCTTGAAAGTAAAAATGGCCACCTGGACCTGTTTGTTCGCTTCCTTCATGGCCTCTCTCTAGAGTCCAACCAGAGGCTCTTAGGAGGTCTGCTGGGTCGGACCGACAACAGTCCAGAAATCATCCAGAGAATCATCAGCAACCTGAAGGAGATGAACAAAGATAATATCTCTCCTGAAAGAAGCATCAACATCTTCCACTGTCTGACGGAGATGAACGACCACTCGGTACATCAGGAGATCCAAGAGTTCCTGAAGTCAGAGAACAGATCAGAGAAGGAACTCTCAGAGATCCACTGCTCAGCTCTGGCCTACATGTTGCAGGTGTCAGAAGAGGTTCTGGATGAGTTGGACCTGAAGAAGTACAACACAACAGACCAGGGACGACGGAGACTGATTCCAGCTGTGAGGAACTGCAGAAAAGCTCTGTAAGTCCAGATGTGATTAACTTTATACTGCCCTTGCAATGCGTTCTCTTTAGCAGAACTAGACAGTCAGTTAACATTCAAAGTCCTCAAATAAACACACAAGGCTTGACTTTTCTTGTAGTTTACTGGTTGGTTTCTTCTTCTGGATTTACTTTTGGTTGTAAAACTGAAACATTACAAAAATAAGGACATAAGTAAGATAACTTAGTACACAAACATTAACACATCCATATAGGCTAGAAAGTAGGAATTACACTCATAATTACGATAACAATACACAATTTCTACCAAAATAAAGCAGCACTGTAATGTATGAAAGAACACAGCTCAAAAACACCACAGCAACTTCACCACACAGTCAATACTGAGCAGAACTAGCTACCTACTGTAGCCTAACTGCTAGGTAGCAGAGCACATGTTTTACTAAAACAATAAAAAACTACTAACATAATATTCCTATACAAGAACGGCTTCATAATTATTTGCACATATTACTTACAGACAAATGTTCCCCGAGGCAGAAGCGTGTAGAAACACTTCCAGCAGCAGCATGCATCCAACTCTGTCTGTCTTGCCTGTCTGTGCTCAACTGAAGCATGTGCTTAATTGAAGAGTGTGCCTGACTGCAGGCATGCCTCTGACCAGTAAATGAGAGCACACAATATGAACTAACACAAATGTATCCCAAGTTTTAAATGTTTTTACCCTTTTTCTTTTTCTTAGCTCACTTTTAACTTATTTAACTTATAACTTATTTTAATTACAAAATTATATTAAAAGGCAGCACAGTTACATTTGACAGTTTTTTCTTATTTATCTTTTTGGGTGATGGAGACGACATGTGAACCTGGTAAAACAAATGAATTTAAAAAACGATCAGCTGGCTGGTGGAGCGCTGGGTCTAACCGGTGTAACGGCAGCGGCAAATTCGACCCAACTCTAGCATTAGCCACCGTAAACTACTGGTCATACGAGACAAAGCTTGTCGTTGTTAAACCCCTGAGTGTGTTGAATCGAGCAATGGTGCATTTTATTGCTCATGAATTCAAGTTGTGTTCCATCATCTTGTTTTGAAGTCTTTCCTTTTACTCTGTTACTCACAGAAGGAAACTCAGGTGTTTCTCTCTCTTGTTGCTGTAGAGAAGACTAGTAACAGGAAATACACAGCTTCCACCAATAACAGCGGTCTGATGAATATATAACAGCAGAAAGGTTTTAACAGATCTTATACACACCAAAGATCAATGTTATGATTTTAATGCTGATACACTGATAATATCTTTCTGATGATATCATGTTTAAAATAATGCAACCTTATTGGTTCTTTAATTGTGTTTGTGAGCTGAATACGTTTGATGCTCAGAAAGTGTTAATGACAAAACGCCATGCAGTCATCAAAATATCTAATTATATGAATGTTTAATTATGTACAGGTCTAATATTATTACACGATTTGTTTAATTTTTTTACCGTTTGGCAGCAGTCACTGAATTTTCCCATATATGGACGTGAACCTGACAGCAGCAGGTAGAAGCAAAGAAAGGTCAACTTTATCAACTGTATTATTATTACTTATTCACTGAGTTTTAATCTGCTTTTCTAATCAAGAAGGCCTCATGCTAACTTTGTGCAGACAGACCTGGGATCAGATCTCACTGACAGACTGGACATTATGGAAGCCTCAATGTAACTACATGTTGTCTCTCTTCATCTGCAAGATTAAAGAAAAACAAAAAATAAAAGTCTGCAGGTTCGAGAGAGAGTGATGATAATTATTGTTTCATGTCAAACATTGAGATAAGATTAGCTGAACCACTGATGTGAGGAGTAATGTTAATCAAAGAAGTAAATACATACTGTCCTCTTTCATAATAACATATTTTGTAATTTTTGTGTCATTACAGACTTTCTGGCTGTAGACTCTCAGATACTCACTGGGAAGTTGTGGCCTCAGCTCTGAAGTCCAACCCCTCCCATCTGAGAGAGCTGGACCTGAGTGGAAACTACCTTGAGGATTCAGTAGTGAAGCTGCTGTCTGCTGGACTAGAGAGTCCAAACTGTAGACTGGAGACTCTGAGGTCAGTTCACTGACTGTAGCTTATGTAGTTTGTACACACACTCTATACACACTCTGCTCCAGATGGCTCTAGAGAGGGACGTTCACGTTTCACGTCGGCCACCGTAGCTCTCCAACATGCTTGGTACACAGGAGAGGCTTCAGTTGGTTGAAATCTACTCACTTCACCGCTAGATAACTCCAGATCCTACACACTGGATCTTTAACCACAGACCTTATTTCAGGCATCTAACTAAAAACCCATTGACCTCCAGACGAGGGAACAGGAAGTGCTAAAATACTAACTCATTTCTGGGTTTTAGGACTCATTCCTGTAGCACTCTATCTGAACATGTCTAAAGGTGCAGCACTCTTCAACAAACACGTATTGCCCCAACTTAAAGGCACATAAGTGATGATTATGAACGACATCATCTAATTCGAGGTTTCTATGGTTCTAAGTTATTCCCACGTTCTTTTTGACAGATGATCTAACTGTGCTCTGTTTTCATGTCAGCATTGTCTAATTATTTGAAGCAAAAACCAAATGAATATTCTGCATCAGAAACCTCTTTGCAGGTTCATATTTTTTCAAGTCTATCTGAAAACAATACTCACATGTTCATATGTACATTCAAAGAGTTATCGATAAGTGTCATCATTCCTTCTGTCTGTGAAGCAATCCCCGTATAACCTGAGTGTTACGAGATGAGGACTAAATCCACAGTCTTGTTCTGTGTTAAATAACCTGTAAAGTTGATCTTAAACTAATCGGAGGCTTCAGCAGTCTGAGTTAGATGTATTAGAGCTGGGTGACTTGGACAAAATCAAATATCATGATATTTTTTGTGTAAATGACCAATAATAGAACATCTAGAACAGTCTGGTAAGTTCAGAAAATGACATCACTTTACTGTAATGTAGCCTTTAAAACCAGGAAAAGACAACACTTATGCCATATCACGATATTACCAGGGCTGTCAATCGATTCAGATATTTAATCACGATTAATTGCAAATTAATCACACATTTTGTATCTGTTCTAAATGACCTTAAAGGAAGATTTGTCAGGTATTTAATACTCTTATCAACATGGGAGTGGACAAATATGCTGCTTTATGCAAATGTATGTATATATTTTTTATTGTAAATCAGTTAACAACACAAAATAATGACAGATATTGTCCAGAAACCCTCACAGGTACTGCATTTAGCATAAAAAATATGCTCAAATCATAACATGGCAAACTGCAGCCCAACAGGCAACAACAGCTGTCAGTGTGTCAGTGTGCTGACTTGACTATGACTTGCCCCAAACTGCATGTGATTATCATAAAGTGGGCATGTCTGTAAAGGGGAGACTCGTGGGTACCCATAGAACCCATTTACATTCACATATCTGGAGGTCAGAGGTCAAGGGACCCCTTTGAAAATGGACATGTCAGTTTTTCCTCACCAGAATTTAGCGTACGTTTGGAGCGTTATTTAGCCTCCTTCACGACAAGCTAGTATGACCTGGTTGGTACCGATGGATTCATCAGATTTTTTAGTTTACTATGACACCAGTATCTTCACTCTAGCTTTAAAACTGAGCCCTCTACAACCTCCAAAAGATCGACTGTGTTAATGCGTTAAAAAAATGAGTGGCGTTAAAACGATTAACTTTGACAACCCTAGATATTAGGATATCGAAAATCTAAGAAGATATCTCGTCTCATATCACGATATCGATATAATATGGATATATTGCCCAGCCATAGTATGTATCCAGTCAGTATCTTGTGTTTGACAGTTTCCTTGTTGAGCTGCAGGAGGAATAGTAACTCAAAGAGGGAATTTGGTACTAAACAGTCTGTAACTTTGGTAAACACTCTTTGTCTGATTCAGACTGCTGAATCTTCATATTAGTTTCAGTTGAACTTATGAAGTCATTTTTTACAGTATAGCTGTGTTATGAAGGGACCACTTCACAGGAGTAATGATTACTGACACCAATAACTCTTTTAATGCACATGTGACATGTGGCTGTTGTTTACATACACACTTGAACAAATGTGGACCTTTCCTGTAAATGATATAAACCTACTGAGCTACCAGATACAGTGAGAAGAAGGCCATGTAATAAATGACATAAACCTACTGAGCTACCAGATACAGTCAGAAGAAGGTCATGTAATAAATGACATAAACCTACTGAGCTACCATATACAGTTAGAAGAAGGTCATGTAATAAATGATATAAACCTACTAAGATACCAGATACAGTCAGAAGAAGGCCATGTAATAAATGACATAAACCTAATTAGCTACCAGATACAGTGAGAAGAAGGTCATGTAATAAATGAAGGAATGAAGTCCAATAAGTCTGATTTAATATCGATCCTCTGATTCCAGACTTGACTGAGATCAGCAGCATGTTATTGATGTGTGTTGATACGAATAGGTGTATGAATGTTGTGGTGACATCTGGATGGTGTCTGTAGAAGGCTGACATTATGATGATCCAAAATAACACAATGACAAAGTCACTCTACTCATTTTAGGGAAAAGATCATTGATTAGGACATAGTAATGTTGAGCTACACATTTAAAACCTGAACACATCTGATTGGATTATAAAGTGATTTTTATCTTCATCATTTATTCTTTATTCAGATTGAGTCGCTGCAGGTTGTCAGAGATCAGCTGTGATTCTCTGGTCTCAGCTCTGAAGTCCAACCCCCCCCATCTGAGAGAGCTGAAGCTGAGTGGAAACGAGCTGCAGGATTCAGGAGTGAAGCTGCTGTGTGGTTTTCTGGAGAGTCCACACTGTAGACTGGAGACTCTGAGGTCAGACACCATTTTTTACTTGTGTACTATGATTAATATGATGTGAAAGTTTTGGTGACACTAAACTGCAGACATAAGGCTGATATTATACTGATCCACACTGAGTATCTTAATGCTAAAGGACATTTTCTTCTTCAGTGGTTTAGTCCATTGACTGTAGCGGAGCAATGTTGAGCTACACATTTAAAACCTTCATATATCACAACACCTGTCTTTCTTCATGTTAAAATAAATTATAAAAAAATACATAAATGTAAAGAATAAATAAATAATCTCTATTTCAGCTATCAGACAATAACAAATATATATACAGTATTTGTTTTTTCTATAAATTCTATGAAGCTATATGATGCTTATACTGACTGAAGAGTTTAAACTGAAGATGCTTTGATATTATGACTCCACTATTCCTAAAATATAGTTCAATCAGGAGAGACCCGTTATAGAATGAAAAGTAATTTATTACATGATGTATGATAAGAAGAATAGTGCAAAGTCTTCAGTGATTAGACTCCATCATGACGTAGTATATTAAAGGGGGTAGTGATGCCGTGGTGAGATTAGGTATATCCCCCCTCTGGAGTCTAGACCCTGGTGGTGGTGGTGAAGGGAGTAGCTGAAGATATAATGAAGGGATGTAGAGCAGGACTGGGTACTGAATATGATGAAGACTGGAGGTGATGGGGGGGGGGGGGGGGAGGGTTGCATCGAATCGCACTGAAATGACAACTGATAGCAGCAGAGAGGAGAACAGTTTTAAAATGTGATTGCAATGATATGATTGGATCAGAGAGAGCGTGGTAGAATCTGTTTTTATTAGTGTTTGGCTGCTCGACATGAGTTTGTATAGATGGATCCACTGGTGGAGCTGTCAGAGTTTAAGAGGTGAAGTCACTACGTCTTTATTGAAGTAGCAGCACGTTGTCATTAATATTAATGAGAGCTCTGTTTCACTCTTTGTATTTTACAGTTGTTAACCTGCATCCTGTTGGCTTCAGGTTTTTGGAGTTTACATTTTCTAAACTTCTACATTCTAAACCTTCTTTAGCTCTGAAAACATTATTAAACATTGAATGATTTCAAGTTGGAACATTGTTTTCTAAACTTACATCATTTATTCAGATTGATGAGCTGCAGGTTGTCAGAGATCAGCTGTGATAGTGTATTAAAGGGGGTAGTGATGCCGTGGTGAGATTAGATATATCCCCCCCCCCCCCCTGGAGTCTAGACCCTGGTGGTGGTGGTGAAGGGAGTAGCTGAAGATCTAATGAAGGGATGTAGAGCAGGACTGGGTACTGAATATGATGAAGACTGGAGGTGATGGGGGGGGGGGGGGAGGGTTGCATCGAGTCGCACTGAAATGACAACTGACAGCAGCAGAGAGGAGGACAGTTTTAAAATGTGATTGCAACGATATGATTGGATCAGAGAGAGCGTGTTAGAATCTGTTTGGTTATCTAAGAGTGAACCACCCACAGTCAGTTGATAGAGTAGGAGCCAGTAGAGAGAGAGAGAGAGACAGAAAGGTTATGAATGAAAGAGAGTGTGAGGAGGGTCTTCCTGTCTGATGTTTCACATAAGCTTCATATATTATAGATGTCTTATCTTAAATATCTTTTGTTCAAATTTCCCCAAATCCATCCTGACATATTTGACATCTTCAGAAACTTTGAGATGTTGAGTTGAATCTTGAATCAGTTTCTGTGGTTTTTATTAGTGTTTGGCTGCTCAACATGAGTTTGTATAGATGGATCCACTGGTGGAGCTGTCAGAGTTTAAGAGGTGAAGTCACTACGTCCTTATTGAAGTAGCAGCACGTTGTCATTAATATTAATGAGAGCTCTGTTTCAGTGTTTGTATTTTACAGTTTTTAACCTGCATCCTGTTGGCTTCAGGTGTTTGGAGTTTACATTTTCTAAACTTCTACGTTCTAAACCTTCTTCAGCTCTGAAGACATTATTAAACATTGAATGATTTCAAGCAGGGACGTTGTCTTCTAAACTTGCATCATTTATTCTTTATTCAGATTGATGAGCTGTAGGTTGTCAAAGATCAGCTGTGATTCTCTGGTCTCAGCTCTGAAGTCCAACCCCCCCCATCTGAGAGAGCTCGATCTGAGAGACAACAACCTGAAGGATTCAGGAGTGAAGCTGCTGTGTGGTTTTCTGGAGAGTCCACACTGTAGACTGAAGACTCTGAGGTCAGTTCACTGACTTTCTGTTACTATTATAGATCTTATATCTTTAATTAACAATTGAACCTGATTTATGTACAAACATAACTTACATCCATTAAGTTGTTAATGTCCTTTTCTTCATATGTTCATGTTTCTTGAACTAAATTCAGTCTGCAGTCACAAAAGACTTGTGCCTGTACTACGAAGCAGGATTTGACGTTATCGAGGTAACTTCAGGGTTAACCCTGGGTTTTCCGTCCTACGAAGGCGGATCACTTCTTACCGGGGTAGATCTCCATGGTAACTTACGCTGAACGGCTAACCTGCTCCGGAGCAGGTTATGTTCCAGATAAGAGATCAACTCGAAGAAAAACACCGTCTACTGACCAATCAGAGCTCAGTGCGCTGATCGTATGGTAATATTACACAAATACGAAGAAGTTTAAGTCATAAACCAGGCTAAAAACAACACAGTTTAAACTGACAAATGCAGGAAGTACAGATTGATTTATGCTGCGGGCGTTTACTGCTTTAAATTATATTTTTATATTTATTTTTTTACTTGCTCTTGAGTCCGTTTCACACCGCAGGAGACGGGGACGCATCTGACAGAAGGTTTTAATAGTTATACACGCCGTTTGTTTAATAATGGGTATAATAACGTGTAACCGTCCATCCAGCATCAATATAATTTCTTATTGCTATTTATAACCCGACGACTTTATCCGACTTTTGAGTGTTCCGTTAAATTAATAAGTCTGTTAATTTACGCATTCACACATCGGGAGTTTTTTCTTCTGCCAGCTGTCCTTCCTGCATTTAGCAGCTTCAACTGTGTTACTTTTAGTCTGGATTAAGTGTTTAACTTCTTCGTATTTGTCTAATATAGTTTACTCTTCCTTTGTAATATGTGCTGCTCTGTCTGTCTGTCTGCTGTCAGTAGACTTGTCCATGTTAGTGATTGGTCTGATGTTGCAAACACCGCCCCGTTCACGTGAACGCGCTCATAACCAGATAGAGAAACCCTGAGTTGATTTACCGAGTTGATAACCACCTCGATTGTTGGTAAATCAACTCAGGGTTTCTCTATCTGGTTATGAGCGCGTTCACATGAACGGGGCGGTGTTTGCAACATCAGACCAATCACTAACATGGAAAAGTCTACTGCGGGAAACTACGACAGTTTCCCGCTAAACTGTCGTAGGACAGTTTAGCGGGAACTCGTTTGTTAGGGTTGGTTAAGCCAGATAACGAGAACATACCCTGGGTATGTTGAACTCACTTCGTAGTACAGGCCTCTGTACTACGAGGCGTATTCAACATACCCTGGGTATCTTCTCGTTATCTGGCTTAACCAACCCTAACAAACGAGATCCCGCTAAACTGTCCTACGAAGGTGGTTATCAACTCGGTAAATCAATTCAGGGTTTCTCTATCTGGTTATGAGCGCGTTCACATGAACGGGGCGGTGTTTGCAACATTAGACCAATCACAGACATGGACAAGTCTACTGTCAGCAGACAGACAGACAGAGCGGCACATATTACAAAGGAAGAGTAAACTATATTAGACAAATACGAAGAAGTTAAACACATAATCCAGACTAATAGTAACACAGTTGAAGCTGCCAAATGCAGGAGGGACAGCTGGCAAAAGAAAAACCTCCCGATGTGTGAATGCGTAAATTAACAGACATTAATTTAACGGAACTCTCAAAAGTCGGACAAAGTCGTCTAGCAAAAAATAGCTATAAGAAATAGTGTAGACGGATGGGTTAAACGTCTTTATACCCATTACTACATAAGGGGCGTGTATGACTATTTAAACCTTCTTTCAGCTGGGTCTCCGTCTCATGCGGTGTGAAATGGATTCAAGAGCAAGTAAAACAAATAAGTATAAAAATATAATTCAAAGCAGTCAACATCCACAGCATAAATCCAGCTGTCCTTCCTGCATTTGTCAGTGTAAACTGTGTTGGTTTTAGCCTGGATTATGACTTAAACTTCTTCGTATTTGTGTAATATTACTATACGATCCTCGCACCGAGCTCTGATTGGTCAGTAGGCGGTGCTCTTATACAAGTTGATCTCTTATCTGGAACATAACCTGCTCCGGAGCAGGTTAGCTGTTCAGCATAAGTTACCATGGTGATCTACCCCGATAAGAAGTGATCCACCTTCGTAGGACGGAAAACCCTGAAGGGTTAACCCTGAAGTTACCTCGATAACGCCAAATCCTGCTTCGTAGTACAGGCCTCTGGATACAGAAGATCTCTGAACTAATATCTGTTTTAAATTGATCAAGTTTACTTCATGAAGTAGAAATATTTCTCTGGTTTCTGTTTGTTTCAAGGTGTTCCATAAATAATGTCTGTTCATTGATATTGATCCTTCAGCACACACACAGAGATGAACACAGAGATCAGCAGCATGTTATTGATGTGTGTTGACATGAATAGGTGTATGAATGTTGTGGTGACATCTGGATGATGTCTGTAGAAGGCTGACATTATGATGATCCACAATAACACAATGACAAAGTCACTCTACTCATTTTAGGGAAAAGATCATTGATTAGGACATTGAG
>CAKAOJ020002968.1:0-27587 GCA_916701645.2 Sebastolobus alascanus | reverse complement strand
TGTAGTTCCAAATTTCTACCTATGAAAAACATCTTTACTACTGGATGAAGTATTTTAAAAACGTTTTTAAATTTAGTTGTCAATATGCCATTTCGAATGTTCACTCATATTCTTTCATGTAATACAGTGATGTCATCATCGTTTAATGATGTCACAGTCTGGAAAGTTTATTTAGAATCTTCAAACATATTCTTTCATGTATTACAGTGATGTCATCATCCTTTAATGATGTCACATACTGGAACGTTAGGCTAGTTAGGGTAGACACCTCAAGTGTGCTGTTACAATACACTCACACTTGACAATCTACTCAGTTGAATATTTGCAACTTACTTATTTGTTTTTCAAAATAATGCTTCATTTGTGACCCGCTCTATGGAAATGAGTCGGATGTCGCGGCATCGCGTTCTTGTAAAAACACGTTTATTCATGAAAAAGTGGATTTTGGGCTGTTTGGGTTTTTTATACGTTTCTGAATAAATAAAGTCTAAGCTCTAATACAATCTAGGAATCGATGTAAAATTCAAATGATAAATATAGTTTTGAAGCTCTTAAACGTAACGTTGTCGTAACGTTTTTACCAGAAGACCGCTGTTTATTGACTCGGCTCGATAGAGTTGATTGACAGATGACAGATTGTGGTTGACAGAGATAGCTGGCTTGACAAGATGAATTCACGTGAGAAAACATCGCTCGACTTTTAAATTAGATTCCCTTTAGAGGTGATACATCTGACGACAACTGGACCGACTTATATCACCGCACCGGGTGATGAGGAGACGGACAGCGGGTCGGACGGCCCGGCTAACGCTAGGCTAGCTCTCAATCCGTTGATCAGGACGGAGAAAGTGAGGTGGAGGAAGGCGATGAGGAAGATATTCCACTCATGGCTGAGCCGATGATGGCACAAAACATCTCTGATTATAGTCTGATTATCTGATTTAAATCAGGACAGTGTTAAAGAGACTGTGATCGCCCGGCCGGGAGTACGAGTGTAGCTGTAAACTGTACAACAGCGCCGCTTGATACCGGCTCTTTACCCCGGAGGAGATGGAGAGAAGACACGATCAAATGAAAGAAATGACTAATGGTAAGTTCTTATAGTTAATATACACCATCCTTGTTTTATCTGTTTGTTTTAAAAACTTTTAAAAATCACTAGAGCAGGCTAAGAAGCATTAAT
The DNA here is from genome assembly GCA_916701645.2 of Sebastolobus alascanus. Classification (NCBI taxonomy): domain Eukaryota; kingdom Metazoa; phylum Chordata; class Actinopteri; order Perciformes; family Sebastidae; genus Sebastolobus; species Sebastolobus alascanus. The sequence continues at coordinate 26,404 of CAKAOJ020002968.1, read as the reverse complement.
ATCAGCTAATAATGTGTGTGTCATTGTGTGTAAGCTAGCTATAGGTGTGTGTCTGTCTCAGGTGTGTCTCTCAGGTGTCTGTGTGTCTGTCTCTCAGGTGTCTGTCTCCTAGAAATATTAATATTAAAGAGGAAATGTTTAGTAGTGTTTAATTCACTCAAAGAAGCATTGTATCTGAATATAATCCAGGCAGCTGTTACCTCATCACCACACCAGGTATTATGAAAACAATATACAGGTGCAAACGTCATTTCTAGGAGACAGAGACAGAGACAGGGCTGCTGTGAGAGACAAAAAAAGGTGAGGAAATAATTTTAAATAGCAAAAGAAATATCTTAACATATAGTAAAATTATAGGCTGTTAATTCATCTGATATCACATGGTGAATAGGCTATGTTTCTGAATATAAGGCTGTATTAATATTGAAATGATCAGGCTTCATTCAACAATGATTCAACATGATGATCAGGATTCATTCAACAATGATTCAACATGATTTAGTCAGCCTAAAATCTTTGAGATGACTTGATTTTTCACTTTATGCTTTTCACTTTGTCATTTTGTAGATGAAAACACCTGGTTCTCCATGAGAAGATCAGCTCCCTCCCATATGACCCTTTCTACGGATACAGTGAGCTCCAGGAGAAGCCAGCAGAAAGAGCGCAGGCACCACATTTCATAGTCTTTCTATTATATCTATATTTCTATTATATATTATATTATATAATATTGTACATACATAATATTTGTTCATATTCTGTCCGTTTCCTAGTATGTTTTTTTATTGTTTGGATATGGACTTGTAAGTTTGTGCATGTTCCTGTGTGCACGTGGCAACATTTAATATTTTATTATTAAATATTATTCATATAATTGTAATTTAATTATTATTATATTTAAATACACATATATACTATATATTATATCATATGTACAGTATATTTTTTAATATTTTATCAATTTTATTCCATATATTTTGGATTCTTTTCTATATGGACTTCTAGCCCTATCTACTGTACTGCTTGTGGTCATCCACGTGCACGTGGCCACGTGCACATGATGTGCACGTGGCCACGTGCACGTGTATGCGTTAAGGTATGTGTAGGCTACATTATGAAATGTTGGGTGTCACTTCTGACCAAAAAATATTGTGGTCATTTAGACTTGAGTCTTAATAAATGTGTTTTAATCCTGGAAAATGGCTGAATATGAATTATTATCTTTATTGCCCTTTTTCTCAAAAATAACGTTCGATGACAGTCGAACTTTGAAAGAGCATATCTCATAGAATATTTGGCGTAGAAAGATGATCTTGGTATTGCCATAAAGCTGAGACTTTCCTCTTTACAGTCAGACAGATAACTCAAAATATGTTTTTGGGTCAAAGTGACTCATTATGATGGAGCAGGTCACATTTAAAGAATATGGTTGGTTTTAATCTGTATTTATTTGTTCTTTAACTTTAAAAAAAAATCATAAAATTGTAATGAAACTGAACTGATTTCCAAATTTCTACCTTTGAAAAACATCTTTACGAATGGATGGAAGATTTTAAATACATTTTTTAAATGTAGTTGTCAATATGCCATTTCGAATGTTCACTCATATTCTTTTCATGTAATACAGTGAAGTCATCATCCATCAATGATGTCACATTCTGGAAAGTTTATTTAGAATCTTCAAACATATTCTTTCATGTATTGTGATGTCATCATCCTTTAATGATGTCACATTCTTGAAAGTTTATTTAGAATCTTCAAACATATTCTTTCATGTATTACAGTGATGTCATCATCCTTTAATGATGTCACATACTGGAACGTTAGGCTAGTTAGGGTAGACACCTCAAGTGTGCTGTTACAATACACTCACACTTGACAATCTCTACTCAGTTGAATATTTGCAACTTACTTATTTGTTTTTCAAAATAATGCTTCATTTAAAGAATATGGTTGGTTTTAATATCTGTATTTTTTATTCTTTAACTTTCAAAAAATAATTCATAAAATTGTAATGAAACTGAACTGATTTCCTAATTTCACCTTTAAAAAATCTTTAACTGGTGGAAGATTTTAAATACATTTTTTAAATGTAGTTGTCAATATGCCATTTCGAATGTTCAATTTACTTCATTAAACTGAAGTCATCATCCTTCAATGATGTCATTCTAAAAGTTTATTTAGAATCTTCAAACATATTCTTCATGTATTGTGATGTCATCATCCTTTAATGATGTCACATTCTGAAAGTTTATTTAGAATCTTCAAACATATTCTTTTGTATTGTGATGTCATCATCCTTCAATGATGTACATCTGGAAAGTTTATTTAGAATCTTCAAACATATTCTTTCATGTATTGTGATGTCATCATCCTTTAATGATGTCACATACTGGAACTTAGGCTGTTAGGGTAGACCCTCAAGTGTATGTTACAATACACTACACTTGACAATCTCTACTCAGTTGAATATTTGACTTATTTTTTTTCAAAATAATGCTTCATTTAAAAATATGGTTGGTTTTAATCTGTATTTATTTATTCTTTAACTTTTAAAAAAAAAAAAAATTCATAAAATTTTAAAATCAACTGATTCATTTCTATCTATAAAAACATTTTACTACTGGATGAAGTATTTTAAAACCGTTTTTAAATTTAGTTGAATATGCCATTTCGAATTACTCATATTTTCATGTAATACAGTATGTCATATCGTTTATATGACAGTCTGGAAAGTTTATTTAGAATCTTAAACATATTCTTTCATGTATTACAGTGATGTCATCATCCTTTAATTGTCACATAGAATTTAGGCTAGTTAGGGTACCTCAAGTGTGCTGTTACAATACACTCCACTTGAAATTACTCATGAATTTTGCAACTTACTTATTTGTTTTTCAAATAATCTCATTTGTGCCTCTCATTCGAAATAGTCGGATGTCGCGCATCTTTTTTTAAAAAAATTTTTCATGAAAAAGGGATTTTGGGCTGTTTGGGTTTTTTAAACTTTCTGAATAAATAAAGTAAGCTCTAATAGCTTGGAATTTGTAAATTAAATAAAAAATAGTTTAAGCTCTTAAACGTAAGTTGGTAACTTTTTACCAGAAGACCGCTGTTTATTGACGGCTCGATAGAGTTGATTGACAGATGACAGATTGTGGTTGACAGAGATAGCTGGCTTGACAAGATGAATTCACGTGAGAAAACATCGCTCGACTTTTAAATTAGATTCCTTTAGAGGTGATACATCTGAGACAACTGGACCGACTTATATCACCGCACCGGGTGATGAGGAGACGGACAGCGGGTCGGACGGCCCGGCTAACGCTAGGCTAGCTTCAATCCGTTATCAGGACGGAGAAAGTGAGGTGGAGGAAGGCGATAGGAAGATATTCCACTCATGGCTGAGCCGATGATGGCACAAAACATCTCTGATTATAGTCTGATTATCTGATTTAAATGAGGACAGTGTTAAAGAGACTGTGATGCGGCGAGTACTGTTTAGTGAAACTGTACAACAGCGCCGCTTGATACGCTCTTACCGGAGGGATGAGAGAGACACGATAAATGAAAGAAATGACTAATGGTAAGTTTTCTGGTTAATATACACCATCCATTTTATCTGTTTGTTTTAAAAACTTTTAAAAATTACTAGAGCAGGAAGTAGTTAATATCAGCTAATAATGTGTGTGTCATTGTGTGTAAGCAGTTAGGGTGTTTGCTCAGGTGTGTCTCTCAGGTGTCTGTGTGTCTGCTTCAGGTGTCTGTCTCCTAGAAATATTAATTAAAGAGGAATGTTTAGTTGTTTATTTCACTCAAAATATGATTGAATATAATTCAGGCAGCTGTTACTCACACCACACCAGGTATTATGAAAACAATATACAGGTGCAACGTCATTTCTAGGAGACAGGACAGAGACAGGGCTACTGAGAGACAAAAAATGTGAGGAAAATTTTAAATAGCAAAAGAAATATTAACATATAGTAAAATTAAGGCTGTTAATTCTATATACAATGTGAATAGTATGTTTCTGAATTAATTATTATATTGAAATGATCAGGCTATTACAATGTCAACATGATGATCAGGATTTTAAGATGATTCAACAATTTAGTCAGCCTAAAATCTTTGAGATGACTTGATTTTTCATTTATTTTTCACTTTGTCATTTTTAAAAACTGGTTTCATTAGAATTTCGTTCCCTCCTATGACCCTTTCTACGGATACATGAGCTCCAGGAGACCAGCAAAGAGCGCAGGCACCACATTTCATAGTCTTTCTATTATACTAATCTATATATATTTATTATATATATTGTACATATAATTTTGTTATATATTTTTCTTATATTTTTTTTATTTGTTGTATGACTTGTAATTGTCATGTTCCTTTTCAGTATATTTTATTTTTATTAAATATTTTATAATTTAATTTATTATTATTATATTTATTATAAATTTAATATATTATATATATTTAAATATTTTTTATATTTTATAATTTTTTACATATATTTTGTTCTTTTTATATGACTTTTACCCTATCTACTGACTGTTCATTGGATCTGCACGTGGCCCGTGCACTGATGTGCTGGGCATCACGGTTGGTAAGGTATGTGTGCTACATATGAATGTGTGACTTCTGAGTAACATTATGTTAATTTAGACTTGATCTTAAAAATGTTTTTAATCTGAAATTGGCTATTATAATATATCTTTATAGCCTTTTTTCAAAAAAGATTATACTGAATTTGACATATTATAGAATATTTGGCGTAGAAAGCTATTTGTATGCTAAAGCTGACTTTTTTTGCAAAAGTAAATATTTTTGGTCAAATGATATATGAGATAGGTCCTTTAAAATATGTTGATTTTAATCTGTATTTATTTTTCTTTAATTTAAAGAAATGATGATTTTATTGTAATTAACTTTTTTAAATTTACATTAAAAAATTTAAATGATGAAATTTTCCAAATTTTACCTTAAATCTTTATCAATTGAATTTTAATCAATTTTTTCTGTAAATAGTTGTCATCATCCATCAATGTTCACATTTGATAGTTTATTTAGAATCTTCAACATGTCACATTCTTTGAATTTATTTAAACTTTAATATTTTCATTTTAAAGTTATTTATCATCCTTTAATATATTCTATTATTAATGTGCATATCCTTTAATGATGTACATACTGACGTTAGCATTAGGTAGATCTCAATCTGTTATTATTATTAAATCTCTATTGTAATATTTGCACTTACTTATTTGTTTTTCAATAATCTTATTTAAAATATTTGTTTTAATATATTTTATTTATTATTAATGTTTATAAATAAACTATAAAATTGTATTAACTGAATTGATTTTCAAATTCTACTTTAAAAATCTTTAGTTGTGGAAATTTATTTAATTTTTTACTTTAATGTAATACGCCGTTGAATTTCATCATATTTTAAATGTAATCAGTGAAGTTTCATCCTAATTTCATTTTGAAAGTTTATTCTCCTTCAATATCATTCAGTATTGTATTTGAATCTTTAAACATATCTTTCTGTAATTTGTTATCATCTTCAAACATATCTTTGATGATTTTTTATATCTTCAATATTTACATTGATTTATTAGATCTTCAAACATACTTGAATTGTGTTATCCTTAATGTGTACATACTGACTTAGTATTAGGGTAACACTTCAATGTCTGTTACATACACTCACTTACATCTCTACCAGTTGAAATTTGCAACTATATTTTTTTAATAACTTATTTAAAAATTGTTGTTTTAATTTATTTTTTATACTTTAACTTTTAAAAAATAAAAAATCTTTAATATTGATATAAAACCAACTATCAAATTTACTATAAAACCATTTATTGATGAATTATTTTAAAAACTTTTTAATTATTGTAAATCTTTCAAGTTCATCATATTCTTTCAGTATACATGATGTATCATCTTTCATGTATCAGTTGTATCATCTTTAATGATGTACATCTTCATGTTTAAGTATGTCACATCTTTATGTATACATGACGTTGCTTTAGGAGCACTCAAGTTGTGTTCAAACACTCAACTTGACTATTACCAGTTAATATTGACTATTTTTTTCAAATAATCTTCATTATACTTTTTATAAATGAGTGTTCTGGACTTCTTGTGAAACCGTTTATCATGAAAAGTGATTTTGGCTGTTTGGGTTTTAACGTTTTAAAAATGAATTTAATTTTTAATCTTAATATGTAAAATTCAAGTAAATACAGTTTGAGCTTTAATCGAACGTGATAAGTTTTTCCAGAAACGAGTTTGTTGACGGTTATGGATTGACATTGACAACTGGTTGAAGAGATGACTGGCTTGACAAGTTGAATTCAGGAGATACATGCTGACATTGAATTAGATCCTTACAGGGACTTGAGAACTGACCGTTTATTCACGACGGTATGGAGCGGACATGGGCGGACGGCGGTAATGCGGAGCGTCAACGTTGATCGGACGGCGAAGGAGGTGAGGGCAGAGGAGATATTCTCTCTGGTAGCGATGATGGAAAAACTCTGTTAAGCGATTATGGATTTAAATCGAAGTTAAAGAGACTTGATCGCCGGGAGTACGATGCGCTGTACGTAAACAGGCCACTTGAAACCGCTTACCGAGGGAGTAGAGTAGCACATCAAATGAAGAAATGTAAGTATTCTATAAGTAAATACAATCTTGTTTTATAGTTAATATAAAAATTTTGATATCATTGTGTAGTAAAATATTAATTCGCTATTAAGTGTGTGCATTTGTGTAAGCTAGCTTAGGTGTGTGTCTGTCTCAGTATGTTAGGTGTTTTGTGTCTGTTCTCAGGTGTCTGTTCCTAAATTTATTTAAGGGAATGTTTAGATGTTTAATTCATAAAATAGTATTAATAAATCAGGAGCTTTACTATCACAACCAGGATTGAAAACAATAACAGGTGAAACTATTTCTAGAACAGAGACAAACTGACTCTGTAAACAAAAAAGGTGAGAAATCATTTAAAGCAAAAGAAATAATTTAGTAAAATTAAGGCTGTTAATTATTATATTAATGTAATGGTTGTAATAATAAGGCTTATTATATTGAATGATAAAGGCTTCTTCAACAATGATTCAACATGATATCAGATTCATTCAACATGATTCTATGTTTTCACTAAATTTGAATGACTTGATCTTCAATTTTGCTTTCACTTGTCTTTTGTATGATACCCTGGTCTCTTGAGAAGATAGCTCCCTCCCATATGACCTTTCTACGGTTCATGATTCTAGGAAACAGTGAAGGCGCAGGCACAATCTGTCTTTCTATTTATCTATTTCTAGTTTATTATATTATATATATTTATAATAATATTTGTTCATATTCTGTGTTCTATATTTTTTTATTTTTGATATGGTTTAAGTTTGTATTTTCTGTTGTATGGCAACTTTAATATTTTTTATAATATTTAATATTTGTAATTTAATATTATTTATTTAATTCAATATATATTATTATTATATTTAATAATATTTATTAATATTTTATCTATTTTATTCATATATTTTGGATCATTTCTTTTGGACTTCTAGCCTATTCTTACTGGTTTGGCATCTACTGCTGGCCAGTGCACATATGTGCACGTGGCCACGTGCACTTATGCGCAGGATTGTGGCTTATGAATGTTGGTGTACTTTGACAAAATATTGTGGTCATTTAATTAGTTTATTGACTGTTTTAATCGAAAATGGCAATTGAATTATTTCTATTGCCCTTTTTCTAAAAAATACTTGATGCGTCAATTTGAAAAGAATTCATGAACTTTGCAGAAAGATGATCTTGGTATTTCATAAAGTGAGATTTCTTTTCAGTAGACAGATATTTCAAAATATGTTTTGGGTCAAAGTACTCATTATGTTGAGCAGTAATTAAAAATATGGTTGGTTTTAAACTGTATTTATTTTTTTAACTTTAAAAAAAAATATCATTTGTATGAAATGAATGATTTCAAATTTTACTTTGAAAAACTCTTTATAGATGAAATTTTAAATACATTTTTTAAATGAGTTTAATATCCATTTCAATGTATTTAATTTTTTTAATACGTGAATCATCATCCATTATGTATTAATTGAAATTTATTTGATGTCACACTTAAAGTTTATTTAGAATCTTCAAACATCTTTCATGTATTCAATTTATACTTTAATTGTAATCTTGAAACTATTCTTTATGATCATCATGTCATCATCCATTAATAGTATCTGAACTTAACTATTCGGTAGCCTCATTGTGCTGTTACAATACACTCACTTACAATTGCTAGTTAAATTGCACTTCTATTTGTTTTTAAAATAATCTTCATTTAAAAATAAGTGTTTTAATATTGAATATTTTTTTTAAATTTCTAATAAATCATAATTTAATAAACTGAATATTTCAAATTTCTACAAAAACACTTTAGACTGATGGAGTTTTAAATACATTTTTAATTATTTAATATCATTTCGAATGTTCATATTTAATACATTTATTATGTGAATCATATCCTTCAATGATGTCACATTCTGAAAAGTTTATTTAGAATCTTCAAACATATTCTTTCATGTATTGTGATGTCATCATCCTTTAATGATGTCACATTCTGGAAAGTTTATTTAGAATCTTCAAACATATTCTTTCATGTATTGTGATGTCATCATCCTTCAATGATGTCACATACTGGAAAGTTTATTTAGAATCTTCAAACATATTCTTTCATGTATTGTGATGTCATCATCCTTTAATGATGTCACATACTGGAACGTTAGGCTAGTTAGGGTAGACACCTCAAGTGTGCTGTTACAATACACTCACACTTGACAATCTCTACTCAGTTGAATATTTGCAACTTACTATTTTTTTTCAAAATAATGCTTCATTTAAAGAATATGGTTGGTTTTAATCTGTATTTATTTATTCTTTAACTTTTAAAAAAAATAAAAAATCTCATAAAATTGTTATAAAACCGAACTGAGTTCCAAATTTCTACCTATGAAAAACATCTTTACTACTGGATGAAGTATTTTAAAAACGTTTTTAAATTTAGTTGTCAATATGCCATTTCGAATGTTCACTCATATTCTTTCATGTAATACAGTGATGTCATCATCGTTTAATGATGTCACAGTCTGGAAAGTTTATTTAGAATCTTCAAACATATTCTTTCATGTATTACAGTGATGTCATCATCCTTTAATGATGTCACATACTGGAACGTTAGGCTAGTTAGGGTAGACACCTCAAGTGTGCTGTTACAATACACTCACACTTGACAATCTACTCAGTTGAATATTTGCAACTTACTTATTTGTTTTTCAAAATAATGCTTCATTTGTGACCCGCTCTATCGAAATGAGTCGGATGTCGCGGCATCGCGTTCTTGTAAAAACACGTTTATTCATGAAAAAGTGGATTTTGGGCTGTTTGGGTTTTTTATACGTTTCTGAATAAATAAAGTCTAAGCTCTAATACAATCTAGGAATCGATGTAAAATTCAAATGATAAATATAGTTTTGAAGCTCTTAAACGTAACGTTGTCGTAACGTTTTTACCAGAAGACCGCTGTTTATTGACTCGGCTCGATAGAGTTGATTGACAGATGACAGATTGTGGTTGACAGAGATAGCTGGCTTGACAAGATGAATTCACGTGAGAAAACATCGCTCGACTTTTAAATTAGATTCCCTTTAGAGGTGATACATCTGACGACAACTGGACCGACTTATATCACCGCACCGGGTGATGAGGAGACGGACAGCGGGTCGGACGGCCCGGCTAACGCTAGGCTAGCTCTCAATCCGTTGATCAGGACGGAGAAAGTGAGGTGGAGGAAGGCGATGAGGAAGATATTCCACTCATGGCTGAGCCGATGATGGCACAAAACATCTCTGATTATAGTCTGATTATCTGATTTAAATCAGGACAGTGTTAAAGAGACTGTGATCGCCCGGCCGGGAGTACGAGTGTAGCTGTAAACTGTACAACAGCGCCGCTTGATACCGGCTCTTTACCCCGGAGGAGATGGAGAGAAGACACGATCAAATGAAAGAAATGACTAATGGTAAGTTCTTATAGTTAATATACACCATCCTTGTTTTATCTGTTTGTTTTAAAAACTTTTAAAAATCACTAGAGCAGGCTAAGAAGCATTAATATCAGCTAATAATGTGTGTGTCATTGTGTGTAAGCTAGCTATAGGTGTGTGTCTGTCTCAGGTGTGTCTCTCAGGTGTCTGTGTGTCTGTCTCTCAGGTGTCTGTCTCCTAGAAATATTAATATTAAAGAGGAAATGTTTAGTAGTGTTTAATTCACTCAAAGAAGCATTGTATCTGAATATAATCCAGGCAGCTGTTACCTCATCACCACACCAGGTATTATGAAAACAATATACAGGTGCAAACGTCATTTCTAGGAGACAGAGACAGAGACAGGGCTGCTGTGAGAGACAAAAAAAGGTGAGGAAATAATTTTAAATAGCAAAAGAAATATCTTAACATATAGTAAAATTATAGGCTGTTAATTCATCTGATATCACATGGTGAATAGGCTATGTTTCTGAATATAAGGCTGTATTAATATTGAAATGATCAGGCTTCATTCAACAATGATTCAACATGATGATCAGGATTCATTCAACAATGATTCAACATGATTTAGTCAGCCTAAAATCTTTGAGATGACTTGATTTTTCACTTTATGCTTTTCACTTTGTCATTTTGTAGATGAAAACACCTGGTTCTCCATGAGAAGATCAGCTCCCTCCCATATGACCCTTTCTACGGATACAGTGAGCTCCAGGAGAAGCCAGCAGAAAGAGCGCAGGCACCACATTTCATAGTCTTTCTATTATATCTATATTTCTATTATATATTATATTATATAATATTGTACATACATAATATTTGTTCATATTCTGTCCGTTTCCTAGTATGTTTTTTTATTGTTTGGATATGGACTTGTAAGTTTGTGCATGTTCCTGTGTGCACGTGGCAACATTTAATATTTTATTACTAAATATTATTCATATAATTGTAATTTAATTATTATTATATTTAAATACACATATATACTATATATTATATCATATGTACAGTATATTTTTTAATATTTTATCAATTTTATTCCATATATTTTGGATTCTTTTCTATATGGACTTCTAGCCCTATCTACTGTACTGCTTGTGGTCATCCACGTGCACGTGGCCACGTGCACATGATGTGCACGTGGCCACGTGCACGTGTATGCGTTAAGGTATGTGTAGGCTACATTATGAAATGTTGGGTGTCACTTCTGACCAAAAAATATTGTGTTCATTTAGACTTGAGTCTTAATAAATGTGTTTTAATCCTGGAAAATGGCTGAATATGAATTATTATCTTTATTGCCCTTTTTCTCAAAAATAACGTTCGATGACAGTCGAACTTTGAAAGAGCATATCTCATAGAATATTTGGCGTAGAAAGATGATCTTGGTATTGCCATAAAGCTGAGACTTTCCTCTTTACAGTCAGACAGATAACTCAAAATATGTTTTTGGGTCAAAGTGACTCATTATGATGGAGCAGGTCACATTTAAAGAATATGGTGGTTTTAATCTGTATATTATTTGTCTTTCACTTTAAAAAAAATCATAAAATTGTAATGAAACTGAACTGATTTCCAAATTTCTACCTTTGAAAAACATCTTTACGAATGGAAGGAAGATTTTAAATACATTTTTTAAATGTAGTTGTCCAATATGCCATTTCGAATGTTCACTCATATTCTTTTCATGTAATACAGTGAAGTCATCATCCATCAAAGATGTCACATTCTGGAAAGTTTATTTAGAATCTTCAAACTATTCTTTCATGTATTGTGATGTCATCAACCTTTAATGATGTCACATTCTTGAAAGTTTATTTAGAATCTTCAAACATATTCTTTCATGTATTACAGTGATGTCATCATCCTTTAATGATGTCAAATACTGGAACGTTAGGCTAGTTAGGGTAGACACCTCAAGTGTGCTGTTACAATACACTCACACTTGACAATCTCTACTCAGTTGAATATTTGCAACTTACTTATTTGTTTTTTCAAAATAATGCTTTCATTTAAAGAATATGGTTGGTTTTAATCATCTGTATTTATTTATTCTTTAACTTTCAAAAAAAAAAATCATAAAATTGTAATGAAACTGAACTGATTTCCAAATTTCTACCTTTGAAAAACATCTTTACGACTGGATGGAAGATTTTAAATACATTTTTTAAATGTAGTTGTCAATATGCCATTTCGAATGTTCACTCATATTCTTACATGTAATACAGTGAAGTCATCATCCTTCAATGATGTCACATTCTGAAAAGTTTATTTAGAATCTTCAAACATATTCTTTCATGTATTGTGATGTCATCATCCTTTAATGATGTCACATTCTGGAAAGTTTATTTAGAATCTTCAAACATATTCTTTCATGTATTGTGATGTCATCATCCTTCAATGATGTCACATACTGGAAAGTTTATTTAGAATCTTCAAACATATTCTTTCATGTATTGTGATGTCATCATCCTTTAATGATGTCACATACTGGAACGTTAGGCTAGTTAGGGTAGACACCTCAAGTGTGCTGTTACAATACACTCACACTTGACAATCTCTACTCAGTTGAATATTTGCAACTTACTATTTTTTTTCAAATAATGCTTCATTTAAAGAATATGGTTGGTTTTAATCTGTATTTATTTATTCTTTAACTTTTAAAAAAAATAAAAAATCTCATAAAATTGTTATAAAACCGAACTGAGTTCCAAATTTCTACCTATGAAAAACATCTTTACTACTGGATGAAGTATTTTAAAAACGTTTTTAAATTTAGTTGTCAATATGCCATTTCGAATGTTCACTCATATTCTTTCATGTAATACAGTGATGTCATCATCGTTTAATGATGTCACAGTCTGGAAAGTTTATTTAGAATCTTCAAACATATTCTTTCATGTATTACAGTGATGTCATCATCCTTTAATGATGTCACATACTGGAACGTTAGGCTAGTTAGGGTAGACACCTCAAGTGTGCTGTTACAATACACTCACACTTGACAATCTACTCAGTTGAATATTTGCAACTTACTTATTTGTTTTTCAAAATAATGCTTCATTTGTGACCCGCTCTATCGAAATGAGTCGGATGTCGCGGCATCGCGTTCTTGTAAAAACACGTTTTATTCATGAAAAAGTGGATTTTGGGCTGTTTGGGTTTTTTATACGTTTCTGAATAAATAAAGTCTAAGCTCTAATACAATCTAGGAATCGATGTAAAATTCAAATGATAAATATAGTTTTGAAGCTCTTAAACGTAACGTTGTCGTAACGTTTTTACCAGAAGACCGCTGTTTATTGACTCGGCTCGATAGAGTTGATTGACAGATGACAGATTGTGGTTGACAGAGATAGCTGGCTTGACAAGATGAATTCACGTGAGAAAACATCGCTCGACTTTTAAATTAGATTCCCTTTAGAGGTGATACATCTGACGACAACTGGACCGACTTATATCACCGCACCGGGTGATGAGGAGACGGACAGCGGGTCGGACGGCCCGGCTAACGCTAGGCTAGCTCTCAATCCGTTGATCAGGACGGAGAAAGTGAGGTGGAGGAAGGCGATGAGGAAGATATTCCACTCATGGCTGAGCCGATGATGGCACAAAACATCTCTGATTATAGTCTGATTATCTGATTTAAATCAGGACAGTGTTAAAGAGACTGTGATCGCCCGGCCGGGAGTACGAGTGTAGCTGTAAACTGTACAACAGCGCCGCTTGATACCGGCTCTTTACCCCGGAGGAGATGGAGAGAAGACACGATCAAATGAAAGAAATGACTAATGGTAAGTTCTTATAGTTAATATACACCATCCTTGTTTTATCTGTTTGTTTTAAAAACTTTTAAAAATCACTAGAGCAGGCTAAGAAGCATTAATATCAGCTAATAATGTGTGTGTCATTGTGTGTAAGCTAGCTATAGGTGTGTGTCTGTCTCAGGTGTGTCTCTCAGGTGTCTGTGTGTCTGTCTCTCAGGTGTCTGTCTCCTAGAAATATTAATATTAAAGAGGAAATGTTTAGTAGTGTTTAATTCACTCAAAGAAGCATTGTATCTGAATATAATCCAGGCAGCTGTTACCTCATCACCACACCAGGTATTATGAAAACAATATACAGGTGCAAACGTCATTTCTAGGAGACAGAGACAGAGACAGGGCTGCTGTGAGAGACAAAAAAAGGTGAGGAAATAATTTTAAATAGCAAAAGAAATATCTTAACATATAGTAAAATTATAGGCTGTTAATTCATCTGATATCACATGGTGAATAGGCTATGTTTCTGAATATAAGGCTGTATTAATATTGAAATGATCAGGCTTCATTCAACAATGATTCAACATGATGATCAGGATTCATTCAACAATGATTCAACATGATTTAGTCAGCCTAAAATCTTTGAGATGACTTGATTTTTCACTTTATGCTTTTCACTTTGTCATTTTGTAGATGAAAACACCTGGTTCTCCATGAGAAGATCAGCTCCCTCCCATATGACCCTTTCTACGGATACAGTGAGCTCCAGGAGAAGCCAGCAGAAAGAGCGCAGGCACCACATTTCATAGTCTTTCTATTATATCTATATTTCTATTATATATTATATTATATAATATTGTACATACATAATATTTGTTCATATTCTGTCCGTTTCCTAGTATGTTTTTTTATTGTTTGGATATGGACTTGTAAGTTTGTGCATGTTCCTGTGTGCACGTGGCAACATTTAATATTTTATTACTAAATATTATTCATATAATTGTAATTTAATTATTATTATATTTAAATACACATATATACTATATATTATATCATATGTACAGTATATTTTTTAATATTTTATCAATTTTATTCCATATATTTTGGATTCTTTTCTATATGGACTTCTAGCCCTATCTACTGTACTGCTTGTGGTCATCCACGTGCACGTGGCCACGTGCACATGATGTGCACGTGGCCACGTGCACGTGTATGCGTTAAGGTATGTGTAGGCTACATTATGAAATGTTGGGTGTCACTTCTGACCAAAAAATATTGTGTTCATTTAGACTTGAGTCTTAATAAATGTGTTTTAATCCTGGAAAATGGCTGAATATGAATTATTATCTTTATTGCCCTTTTTCTCAAAAATAACGTTCGATGACAGTCGAACTTTGAAAGAGCATATCTCATAGAATATTTGGCGTAGAAAGATGATCTTGGTATTGCCATAAAGCTGAGACTTTCCTCTTTACAGTCAGACAGATAACTCAAAATATGTTTTTGGGTCAAAGTGACTCATTATGATGGAGCAGGTCACATTTAAAGAATATGGTTGGTTTTAATCTGTATTTATTTGTTCTTTAACTTTAAAAAAAAATCATAAAATTGTAATGAAACTGAACTGATTTCCAAATTTCTACCTTTGAAAAACATCTTTACGAATGGATGGAAGATTTTAAATACATTTTTTAAATGTAGTTGTCAATATGCCATTTCGAATGTTCACTCATATTCTTTTCATGTAATACAGTGAAGTCATCATCCATCAATGATGTCACATTCTGGAAAGTTTATTTAGAATCTTCAAACATATTCTTTCATGTATTGTGATGTCATCATCCTTTAATGATGTCACATTCTTGAAAGTTTATTTAGAATCTTCAAACATATTCTTTCATGTATTACAGTGATGTCATCATCCTTTAATGATGTCACATACTGGAACGTTAGGCTAGTTAGGGTAGACACCTCAAGTGTGCTGTTACAATACACTCACACTTGACAATCTCTACTCAGTTGAATATTTGCAACTTACTTATTTGTTTTTCAAAATAATGCTTCATTTAAAGAATATGGTTGGTTTTAATCATCTGTATTTATTTATTCTTTAACTTTCAAAAAAAAAAATCATAAAATTGTAATGAAACTGAACTGATTTCCAAATTTCTACCTTTGAAAAACATCTTTACGACTGGATGGAAGATTTTAAATACATTTTTTAAATGTAGTTGTCAATATGCCATTTCGAATGTTCACTCATATTCTTACATGTAATACAGTGAAGTCATCATCCTTCAATGATGTCACATTCTGAAAAGTTTATTTAGAATCTTCAAACATATTCTTTCATGTATTGTGATGTCATCATCCTTTAATGATGTCACATTCTGGAAAGTTTATTTAGAATCTTCAAACATATTCTTTCATGTATTGTGATGTCATCATCCTTCAATGATGTCACATACTGGAAAGTTTATTTAGAATCTTCAAACATATTCTTTCATGTATTGTGATGTCATCATCCTTTAATGATGTCACATACTGGAACGTTAGGCTAGTTAGGGTAGACACCTCAAGTGTGCTGTTACAATACACTCACACTTGACAATCTCTACTCAGTTGAATATTTGCAACTTACTATTTTTTTTCAAAATAATGCTTCATTTAAAGAATATGGTTGGTTTTAATCTGTATTTATTTATTCTTTAACTTTTAAAAAAAATAAAAAATCTCATAAAATTGTTATAAAACCGAACTGAGTTCCAAATTTCTACCTATGAAAAACATCTTTACTACTGGATGAAGTATTTTAAAAACGTTTTTAAATTTAGTTGTCAATATGCCATTTCGAATGTTCACTCATATTCTTTCATGTAATACAGTGATGTCATCATCGTTTAATGATGTCACAGTCTGGAAAGTTTATTTAGAATCTTCAAACATATTCTTTCATGTATTACAGTGATGTCATCATCCTTTAATGATGTCACATACTGGAACGTTAGGCTAGTTAGGGTAGACACCTCAAGTGTGCTGTTACAATACACTCACACTTGACAATCTACTCAGTTGAATATTTGCAACTTACTTATTTGTTTTTCAAAATAATGCTTCATTTGTGACCCGCTCTATCGAAATGAGTCGGATGTCGCGGCATCGCGTTCTTGTAAAAACACGTTTATTCATGAAAAAGTGGATTTTGGGCTGTTTGGGTTTTTTATACGTTTCTGAATAAATAAAGTCTAAGCTCTAATACAATCTAGGAATCGATGTAAAATTCAAATGATAAATATAGTTTTGAAGCTCTTAAACGTAACGTTGTCGTAACGTTTTTACCAGAAGACCGCTGTTTATTGACTCGGCTCGATAGAGTTGATTGACAGATGACAGATTGTGGTTGACAGAGATAGCTGGCTTGACAAGATGAATTCACGTGAGAAAACATCGCTCGACTTTTAAATTAGATTCCCTTTAGAGGTGATACATCTGACGACAACTGGACCGACTTATATCACCGCACCGGGTGATGAGGAGACGGACAGCGGGTCGGACGGCCCGGCTAACGCTAGGCTAGCTCTCAATCCGTTGATCAGGACGGAGAAAGTGAGGTGGAGGAAGGCGATGAGGAAGATATTCCACTCATGGCTGAGCCGATGATGGCACAAAACATCTCTGATTATAGTCTGATTATCTGATTTAAATCAGGACAGTGTTAAAGAGACTGTGATCGCCCGGCCGGGAGTACGAGTGTAGCTGTAAACTGTACAACAGCGCCGCTTGATACCGGCTCTTTACCCCGGAGGAGATGGAGAGAAGACACGATCAAATGAAAGAAATGACTAATGGTAAGTTCTTATAGTTAATATACACCATCCTTGTTTTATCTGTTTGTTTTAAAAACTTTTAAAAATCACTAGAGCAGGCTAAGAAGCATTAATATCAGCTAATAATGTGTGTGTCATTGTGTGTAAGCTAGCTATAGGTGTGTGTCTGTCTCAGGTGTGTCTCTCAGGTGTCTGTGTGTCTGTCTCTCAGGTGTCTGTCTCCTAGAAATATTAATATTAAAGAGGAAATGTTTAGTAGTGTTTAATTCACTCAAAGAAGCATTGTATCTGAATATAATCCAGGCAGCTGTTACCTCATCACCACACCAGGTATTATGAAAACAATATACAGGTGCAAACGTCATTTCTAGGAGACAGAGACAGAGACAGGGCTGCTGTGAGAGACAAAAAAAGGTGAGGAAATAATTTTAAATAGCAAAAGAAATATCTTAACATATAGTAAAATTATAGGCTGTTAATTCATCTGATATCACATGGTGAATAGGCTATGTTTCTGAATATAAGGCTGTATTAATATTGAAATGATCAGGCTTCATTCAACAATGATTCAACATGATGATCAGGATTCATTCAACAATGATTCAACATGATTTAGTCAGCCTAAAATCTTTGAGATGACTTGATTTTTCACTTTATGCTTTTCACTTTGTCATTTTGTAGATGAAAACACCTGGTTCTCCATGAGAAGATCAGCTCCCTCCCATATGACCCTTTCTACGGATACAGTGAGCTCCAGGAGAAGCCAGCAGAAAGAGCGCAGGCACCACATTTCATAGTCTTTCTATTATATCTATATTTCTATTATATATTATATTATATAATATTGTACATACATAATATTTGTTCATATTCTGTCCGTTTCCTAGTATGTTTTTTTATTGTTTGGATATGGACTTGTAAGTTTGTGCATGTTCCTGTGTGCACGTGGCAACATTTAATATTTTATTATTAAATATTATTCATATAATTGTAATTTAATTATTATTATATTTAAATACACATATATACTATATATTATATCATATGTACAGTATATTTTTTAATATTTTATCAATTTTATTCCATATATTTTGGATTCTTTTCTATATGGACTTCTAGCCCTATCTACTGTACTGCTTGTGGTCATCCACGTGCACGTGGCCACGTGCACATGATGTGCACGTGGCCACGTGCACGTGTATGCGTTAAGGTATGTGTAGGCTACATTATGAAATGTTGGGTGTCACTTCTGACCAAAAAATATTGTGTTCATTTAGACTTGAGTCTTAATAAATGTGTTTTAATCCTGGAAAATGGCTGAATATGAATTATTATCTTTATTGCCCTTTTTCTCAAAAATAACGTTCGATGACAGTCGAACTTTGAAAGAGCATATCTCATAGAATATTTGGCGTAGAAAGATGATCTTGGTATTGCCATAAAGCTGAGACTTTCCTCTTTACAGTCAGACAGATAACTCAAAATATGTTTTTGGGTCAAAGTGACTCATTATGATGGAGCAGGTCACATTTAAAGAATATGGTTGGTTTTAATCTGTATTTATTTGTTCTTTAACTTTAAAAAAAAATCATAAAATTGTAATGAAACTGAACTGATTTCCAAATTTCTACCTTTGAAAAACATCTTTACGAATGGATGGAAGATTTTAAATACATTTTTTAAATGTAGTTGTCAATATGCCATTTCGAATGTTCACTCATATTCTTTTCATGTAATACAGTGAAGTCATCATCCATCAATGATGTCACATTCTGGAAAGTTTATTTAGAATCTTCAAACATATTCTTTCATGTATTGTGATGTCATCATCCTTTAATGATGTCACATTCTTGAAAGTTTATTTAGAATCTTCAAACATATTCTTTCATGTATTACAGTGATGTCATAATCCTTTAATGATGTCACATACTGGAACGTTAGGCTAGTTAGGGTAGACACCTCAAGTGTGCTGTTACAATACACTCACACTTGACAATCTCTACTCAGTTGAATATTTGCAACTTACTCATTTGTTTTTCAAAATAATGCTTCATTTAAAGAATATGGTTGGTTTTAATCATCTGTATTTATTTATTCTTTAACTTTCAAAAAAAAAAAAAAAAAATTATAAAATTGTTATGAAACTGAACTGATTTCCAAATTTCTACCTTTGAAAAACATCTTTACGACTGGATGGAAGATTTTAAATACATTTTTTAAATGTAGTTGTCAATATGCCATTTCGAATGTTCACTCATATTCTTTCATGTAATACAGTGAAGTCATCATCCTTCAATGATGTCACATTCTGGAAAGTTTATTTAGAATCTTCAAACATATTCTTTCATGTATTGTGATGTCATCATCCTTTAATGATGTCACATTCTGGAAAGTTTATTTAGAATCTTCAAACATATTCTTTCATGTATTGTGATGTCATCATCCTTCAATGATGTCACATACTGGAAAGTTTATTTAGAATCTTCAAACATATTCTTTCATGTATTGTGATGTCATCATCCTTTAATGATGTCACATTCTGGAAAGTTTATTTAGAATCTTAAAACATATTCTTTCATGTATTGTGATGTCATCATCCTTCAATGATGTCACATACTGGAAAGTTTATTTAGAATCTTCAAACATATTCTTTCATGTATTGTGATGTCATCATCCTTTAATGATGTCACATACTGGAACGTTAGGCTAGTAAGGGTAGACACCTCAAGTGTGCTGTTACAATACACTCACACTTGACAATCTCTACTCAGTTAAATATTTGCAACGTACTTATTTGTTTTTCAAAATAATGCTTCATTTAAAGAATATGGTTGGTTTTAATCTGTATTTATTTATTCTTTAACTTTAAAAAAAAATTAAAAAAAAATCATAAAATTGTAATGAAACTGAACTGATTTCCAAATTTCTACCTTTGAAAAACATCTTTACGACTGGATGGAAGATTTTAAATACATTTTTTAAATGTAGTTGTCAATATGTCATTTCGAATGTTCACTCATATTCTTTTCATGTAATACAGTGAAGTCATCATCCTTTAATGATGTCACATTATGGAAAGTTTATTTAGAATGTTCATACATATTCTTTCATGAATTAAAGTGATTTCATCATCCTTTAATGATGTCACATTCTGGAAAGTTTATTTAGAATGTTCATACATATTCTTTCATGTAATGCAGTGATGTCGTCATCCTTTAATGATGTCACATTCTGGAAAGTTTATTTAGAATCTTCAAACATATTCTTTCATGTGTTGTGATGTCATCATCCTTTAATGATGTCACATTCTGGAACGTTAGGCTAGTTAGGGTAGACACCTCAAGTGTGCTGTTACAATACACTCACACTTGACAATCTCTACTCAGTTGAATATTTGCATTTACTTATTTGTTTTTCAAAATAATGCTTCATTTAAAGAATATAGTTGGTTTTAATCTGTATTTATTTATTTTTTAACTTTAAAAAAAATTAAAAAAATCTCATAAAATTGTAATGAAACTGAACTGATTTCCAAATTTCTACCTTTGAAAAAAATCTTTACGACTGGATGGAAGATTTTAAATACATTTTATAAATGTAGTTGTCAATATGCCATTTCGAATGTTCACTCATATTCTTTTCATGTAATACAGTGAAGTCATCATCCATCAATGATGTCACATTCTGGAAAGTTTATTTGGAATCTTCAAACATATTCTTTCATGTATTGTGATGTCATCATCCTTTAATGATGTCACATTCTTGAAAGTTTATTTAGAATCTTCAAACATATTCTTTCATGTATTACAGTGATGTCATCATCCTTTAATGATGTCACATACTGGAACGTTAGGCTAGTTAGGGTAGACACCTCAAGTGTGCTGTTACAATACACTCACACTTGACAATCTCTACTCAGTTGAATATTTGCAACTTACTTATTTGTTTTTCAAAATAATGCTTCATTTAAAGAATATGGTTGGTTTTAATCATCTGTATTTATTTATTCTTTAACTTTCAAAAAAAAAAAAAAAAAATCATAAAATTGTTATGAAACTGAACTGATTTCCAAATTTCTACCTTTGAAAAACATCTTTACGACTGGATGGAAGATTTTAAATACATTTTTTAAATGTAGTTGTCAATATGCCATTTCGAATGTTCACTCATATTCTTTCATGTAATACAGTGAAGTCATCATCCTTCAATGATGTCACATTCTGGAAAGTTTATTTAGAATCTTCAAACATATTCTTTCATGTATTGTGATGTCATCATCCTTTAATGATGTCACATTCTGGAAAGTTTATTTAGAATCTTCAAACATATTCTTTCATGTATTGTGATGTCATCATCCTTCAATGATGTCACATACTGGAAAGTTTATTTAGAATCTTCAAACATATTCTTTCATGTATTGTGATGTCATCATCCTTTAATGATGTCACATTCTGGAACGTTAGGCTAGTTAGGGTAGACACCTCAAGTGTGCTGTTACAATACACTCACACTTGACAATCTCTACTGAGTTGAATATTTGCAACTTACTATTTTTTTTCAAAATAATGCTTCTTTTAAAGAATATGGTTGGTTTTAATCTGTATTTATTTATTCTTTAACTTTTAAAAAAAATAAAAAATCTCATAAAATTGTAATAAAACCGAACTGAGTTCCAAATTTCTACCTATGAAAAACATCTTTATTACTGGATGAAGTATTTTAAAAACGTTTTTAAATTTAGTTGTCAATATGTCATTTCGAATGTTCACTCATATTCTTTCATGTAATACAGTGAAGTCATCATCCTTCAATGATGTTACATTCTGGAAAGTTTATTTAGAAACTTCAAACATATTCTTTCATGTATTACAGTGATGTCATCATCCTTTAATGATGTCACATACTGGAACGTTAGGCTAGTTAGCGTAGACACCTCAAGTGTCCTGTTACAATACACTCACACTTGACAATCTCTACTCAGTTGAATATTTAAAACTTACTTATTTGTTTTTCAAAATAATGCTTCATTTAAGGAATATGGTTGGTTTTAATCTGTATTTATTTATTCTTTAACTTTAAAAAAAAATAAAAAAATATCATAAAATTGTAATGAAACTGAACTGATTTCCAAATTTCTACCTTTGAAAAACATCTTTACGAATGGATGGAAGATTTTAAATACATTTTTTAAATGTAGTTGTCAATATGCCATTTCGAATGTTCACTCATATTCTTTTCATGTAATACAGTGAAGTCATCATCCATCAATGATGTCACATTCTGGAAAGTTTATTTAGAATCTTCAAACATATTCTTTCATGTATTGTGATGTCATCATCCTTCAATGATGTCACATACTGGAAAGTTTATTTAGAATCTTCAAACATATTCTTTCATGTATTGTGATGTCATCATCCTTTAATGATGTCACATACTGGAACGTTAGGCTAGTTAGGGTAGACACCTCAAGTGTGCTGTTACAATACACTCACACTTGACAATCTCTACTCCGTTGAATATTTGCAACTTACTATTTTTTTTCAAAATAATGCTTCATTTAAAGAATATGGTTGGTTTTAATTTGTATTTATTTATTCTTTAACTTTTAAAAAAAATAAAAAATCTCATAAAATTGTAATAAAACCGAACTGAGTTCCAAATTTCTACCTATGAAAAACATCTTTACTACTGGATGAAGAATCTTAAAAACGTTTTTAAATTTAGTTGTCAATATGCCATTTCGAATGTTCACTCATATTCTTTCATGTAATACAGTGATGTCATCATCCTTCAATGATGTCACATACTGGAAAGTTTATTTAGAATCTTCAAACATATTCTTTCATGTATTGTGATGTCATCATCCTTTAATGATGTCACATACTGGAACGTTAGGCTAGTTAGGGTAGACACCTCAAGTGTGCTGTTACAATACACTCACACTTGACAATCTCTACTTCGTTGAATATTTGCAACTTACTATTTTTTTTCAGAATAATGCTTCATTTAAAGAATATGGTTGGTTTTAATCTGTATTTATTTATTCTTTAACTTTTAAAAAAAATAAAAAATCTCATAAAATTGTAATAAAACCGAACTGAGTTCCAAATTTCTACCTATGAAAAACATCTTTACTACTGGATGAAGAATCTTAAAAACGTTTTTAAATTTAGTTGTCAATATGCCATTTCGAATGTTCACTCATATTCTTTCATGTAATACAATGATGTCATCATCGTTTAATGATGTCAAATTCTGGAAAGTTTATTTAGAAACTTCAAACATATTCTTTCATGTATTACAGTGATGTCATCATCCTTTGATGATGTCAAAAACTGGAACGTTAGGCTAGTTAGGGTAGACACCTCAAGTGTGCTGTTACAATACACTCACACTTGACAATCTCTACTCAGTTGAATATTTGCAACGTACTTATTTGTTTTTCAAAATAATGCTTCATTTAAAGAATATGGTTGGTTTTAATCTTTATTTATTTATTCTTTAACTTTAAAATTTTTTTTTAAAAAAATCATAAAATTGTAATGAAACTGAACTGATTTCCAAATTTCTACCTTTGAAAAACATCTTTACGACTGGATGGAAGATTTTAAATACATTTTTTAAATGTAGTTGTCAATATGTCATTTCGAATGTTCACTCATATTCTTTCATGTAATACAGTGAAGTCATCATCCTTCAATGATGTTACATTCTGGAAAGTTTATTTAGAAACTTCAAACATATTCTTTCATGTATTACAGTGATGTCATCATCCTTTAATGATGTCACATACTGGAACGTTAGGCTAGTTAGCGTAGACACCTCAAGTGTGCTGTTACAATACACTCACACTTGACAATCTCTACTCAGTTGAATATTTGCAATTTACTTATTTGTTTTTCAAAATAATGCTTCATTTAAAGAATATGGTTGGTTTTAATCTGTATTTATTTATTTTTTAACTTTAAAAAAAAATAAAAAAATCTCATAAAATTGTAATGAAACTGAACTGATTTCCAAATTTCTACCTTTGAAAAACATCTTTACGACTGGATGGAAGATTTTAAATACATTTTTTAAATGTAGTTGTCAATATGCCATTTCGAATGTTCACTCATATTCTTTTCATGTAATACAGTGAAGTCATCATCCTTCAATGATGTCACATTCTGGAAAGTTTATTTAGAATCTTCAAACATATTCTTTCATGTATTGTGATGTCATCATCCTTTAATGATGTCACATTCTGGAAAGTTTATTTAGAATCTTCAAACATATTCTTTCATGTATTACAGTGATGTCATCATCCTTTAATGATGTCACATACTGGAACGTTAGGCTAGTAAGGGTAGACACCTCAAGTGTGCTGTTACAATACACTCACACTTGACAATCTCTACTCAGTTGAATATTTGCAACTTACTTATTTGTTTTTCAAAATAATGCTTCATTTAAAGAATATGGTTGTTTTTAATCTGTATTTATTTATTTTTTAACTTTAAAAAAAAAAAAAATAAAATAAAATTGTAATGAAACTGAACTGAGTTCCAAATTTCTACCTTTGAAAAACATCTTTATGACTGGATGGAAGATTTTAAATACATTTTTTAAATGTAGTTGTCAATATGTCATTTCGAATGTTCACTCATATTCTTTCATGTAATACAGTGAAGTCATCATCCTTCAATGATGTCACATTCTGGAAAGTTTATTTAGAATCTTCAAACATATTCTTTCATGTATTGTGATGTCATCATCCTTTAATGATGTCACATTCTGGAAAGTGTATTTAGAATCTTCAAACATATTCTTTCATGTATTGTGATGTCATCATCCTTCAATGATGTCACATACTGGAAAGTTTATTTAGAATCTTCAAACATATTCTTTCATGTATTGTGATGTCATCATCCTTTAATGATGTCACATACTGGAACGATAGGCTAGTTAGGGTAGACACCTCAAGTGTGCTGTTACAATACACTCACACTTGACAATCTCTACTCAGTTGAATATTTGCAACTTACTATTTTTTTTCAAAATAATGACTCATTTAAAGAATATGGTTGGTTTTAATCTGTATTTATTTATTCTTTAACTTTTAAAAAAAATTAAAAATCTCATAAAATTGTAATAAAACCGAACTGAGTTCCAAATTTCTACCTATGAAAAACATCTTTACTACTGGATGAAGTATTTTAAAAACGTTTTTAAATGTAGTTGTCAATATGCCATTTCGAATGTTCACTCATATTCTTTCATGTAATACAGTGATGTCATCATCCTTTAATGATGTCACATTCTGGAAAGTTTATTTAGAAACTTCAAACATATTCTTTCATGTATTACAGTGATGTCATCATCCTTTAATGATGTCACATACTGGAACGTTAGGCTAGTTAGGGTAGACACCTCAAGTGTGCTGTTACAATACACTCACACGTGACAATCTGTTCTCAGTTGCATATTTGCAACTTACTTATTTGTTTTTCAAAATAATGCTTCATTTAAAGAATATGGTTGGTTTTAATCATCTGTATTTATTTATTCTTTAACTTAAAAAAAAAAAAAAAAAAAAAAAAATAATAAAAGTGTAATGAAACTGAACTGATTTCCAAATTTCTACCTTTGAAAAACATCTTTACGACTGGATGGAAGATTTTAAATACATTTTTTAAATGTAGTTGTCAATA
>CAKAOJ020002966.1:0-10766 GCA_916701645.2 Sebastolobus alascanus | reverse complement strand
CCCTTTTACTGTTTTCAGACTTTTATCTTTCAGCTACTGACTTTTTTATTTTTACTTATTTTTCAGACATTTTTACTCTTTTTATCTCTATTCGACATTTTTTTTTACTTTTTTCTCAGACATTTTTCAGACTTTTTTTCTACTTTTCACTTTTTTTTTACTTTTTTACTCGACTTTTTACTCTTTTTACATTTTTATCGGACTTTTTCTGATTTTTTTACTCGAATTTCTATTTTTTTCCTTTTTTGAATTTTTGACTCATTTTTCAGACTTTTTTTACTTAACATTTTTTTTACTGGACATTGTCACATTTTTTCGACTTTTTTTTTTTTTTTAACTTTTTTATAGACTTTTTTATTTTTACTCAGACATTTTTCAGACTTTTTCTACTCGGACTTTTTTCAGACTTTTTTTTCTTTTTTTTTTCTTTTTTACACGACATTTTTTAGACTTTTTTTTTTTTTTTTTTGGACATTTTTCAGTTTTTTACTCTGACATTTTTCATTTTTTTACTCGACATTTTTTTTTTTCATTTTTTTACTCAGACATTTTTCAGACTTTTTTTTGACTTTTTTGACTGGACTTTTTTTCGTTTTTTCTCAGACATTTTTCAGACTTTTTTTACTCTGACATTTTTTTTTTTACTTTTTACTCGACTTTTTTCAGACTTTTTTCTCAGACATTTTTCAGACTTTTTTTTCTGACTTTTTTCAACTTTTTACTCAGACTTTTTCATACTTTTTTTTTACATTTTTTTTTTTACTATTTTCAGACTCTTTCAGACTTTTTCACTCAGACATTTTTCAGACTTTTTTTACTCTGACTTTTTTCAACTTTTTTTACTCAGACATTTTTCTTATTTTACTCTGACATTTTTCTAGATTTTTTTACTTTTTTTTTAACTTTTTTCTCAGACTTTTTAGACTTTTTCACCAACATTTTTCAGACTTTTTCTCGACATTTTCAGACTTTTTCTATTTTTAACTTTTTTTACTTTTCTTCAGATTTTTGACATTTTTTAGACTTTTATCAACTACATTTTTCAACTTTTTTACTCGACTTTTTTCAACTTTTTCACTCAGATTTTTCAGCTTTTTTTACTTTATCTTATTTTTCACTTTTTTCAGACTTTTTTTTCTGACATTTTTTCAGACTTTTTTTACTCTGACTTTTTTCAGACTTTTTACTTGACTTCTTATTTTTTACTTTTTCACTCAGACATTTTTTCTTCTTTTTTTTACTCTGATTTTTTCAGACTTTTTTTACTTTTCTTTTTTCAGACTTTTTTTACTCTGATTTTTTTCACTTTTTTACTCGGACATTTTTCAGCTTTTTTTACATACTTTTATACTCGGACTTTTTTAACTTTTTTTCTCACAGTTTTCATTTTTTTTACCTTTTTGACGTCTTTTTTTTACTTTTTTACTCGGACATTTTTACTCAGACTTTTTTCAGACTTTTTTACTCTTTTTTTCAAACTTTTTTACTCGGACTTTTTTTTTTTACCATTTTTCGGACATTTTTCTACGTTTTTTTTCACATTTTTACTCATTTTTTTATTCTTTTTTTTAACTTTTTTTCAGACATTTTTCTGACTTTTTTACTCAGACATTTTTCAGACTTTTTTACTCGACTTTTTTTTATATTTTTTCTCTGTTTTTCCTTTTTACTCAGACATTTTTTAGACTTTTTTTTTTTACTTTTTTTACTCAGACATTTTTTTGGCTTTTTTACTCTGACTTTTTCAGACTTTTTTTACTCGAATTTTTCATTTTTACTCAGACATTTTTCAGCTTCTTTTTTTATACTTTTTTACTCAGACATTTTTTTAGACTTTTTTTCTCAGACATTTTTCAGACTTTTTCACTCTGACATTTTTTTTTTTACTTTTTTTACTCTGACTTTTTTACTTTTTACTCTGACATTTTTCGACTTTTTTACTCAGACTTTTTTCAGACTTTTTCACTCAGACATTTTTCAGACTTTTTTTACTCCGACATCTTTTTTTTTTACTTTTTTTACTCAGACATCTTTCAGACTTTTGCACTCAGACATTTTTCAGACTTTTTTTACTCTGACTTTTTTCACACTTTTTTTACTCTGACTTCTTTTTTTTTTAACTTTTTTACTCAGACATTTTTCACTCAGATATTTTTCAGACTTTTTTTTTTTAACTTTTTTACTCAGACATTTTTCAGATTTTTCACTCAGACATTTTTCAGACTTTTTCTACTCAGACATTTTCCACAGTTTTATACTAGTTCTTTTTTTTTTACTTTTTTACTCAGACATATTTCAGGCATTTTTTAGACTTTTATCACACGTACATTTTTCAGACTTTTTTTTACTCGGACATTTTTCAGACTTTTTCACTGACATTTTTCAGACTTTTTTTACTTTGACTTCTTATTTTTTTGACTTTTTCTCAGACATTTTTACTCAGACATTTTTCAACTTTTTTTACTCTGACTTTTTTCAAACTTATTTACTCTGACTTTTTTTTTTTAACTTTTTCACTCAGACATTTTTCAGACTTTTTTTACTCTGACTTTTTTCAGACCTTTTTTACTCTGACTTTTTTCAGACTTTTTTTACTCTGAGATTTTTCCAGACATTTTTACTCAGACATTTTTCAGTCTTCTTTTTTTTATACTTTTATACTCGACATTTTTTTATTTTTTTTCTCTCGACAGTTTTCAGACTTTTGTTTCTCTGACATCTTTTTTTTTACTTTTTTACTCGGACATTTTTACTCAGACTTTTTTCACACTTTTTTACTCTGACTTTTTTCAAACTTTTTTACTCGGACTTCTTTTTTTTTACTTTTTGCTCGGACATTTTTCTGACTTTTTTTACTCTGACATTTTTACTCAGATATTTTTCAGACTTTTTTTTTTTAACTTTTTTACTCAGACATTTTTCAGACTTTTTCACTCAGACATTTTTCAGACTTTTTCTACTCGGACATTTTCCACAGTTTTATACTATGTCTTTTTTTTTTCTTTTTTACACGGACATTTTTTTAGACTTTTTTTTTTTTATTTTTTTACTCAGACATTTTTCAGGCATTTTTTACTCTGACTTTTTTCAGACTTTTTTTACTCGGAGATTTTTCCAGACATTTTTACTCAGACATTTTTCAGACTTCTTTTTTTTATACTTTTGTACTCGGACATTTTTTTAGACTTTTTTTCTCAGACATTTTTCACACTTTTTTTACTCTGACATTTTTTTTTTTACTTTTTTTACTCTGACTTTTTTCACACTTTTTTACTCTGACATTTTTTTAGACTTTTTTACTCAGACTTTTTTCAGACTTTTTCACTCAGACATTTTTCAGACTTTTTTTACTCTGACATCTTTTTTTTTTACTATTTACTCAGACATCTTTCAGACTTTTGCACTCAGACATTTTTCAGACTTTTTTTACTCTGACTTTTTTCACACTTTTTTTACTCTGACTTCTTTTTTTTTTTAATATTTACTCTGACATTTTTACTCAGATATTTTTCAGATTTCTTTTTTTTTAACTTTTTTACTCAGACATTTTTCAGACTTTTTCACTCAGACATTTTTCAGACTTTTTCTACTCAGACATTTTCCACAGTTTTATACTAGTTCTTTTTTTTTTACTTTTTTACTCAGACATATTTCAGGCATTTTTTAGACTTTTATCACACGTACATTTTTCAGACTTTTTTTACTCGGACATTTTTCAGACTTTTTCACTCAGACATTTTTCAGACTTTTTTACTTTGATCTTTTTACTCGGACATTTTCAGACTTTTTCACTCAGACATTTTTCAGACTTTTTTTACTCTGATCTTTTTACTCTGATATTTGTTTAGACTTTTTTACTCAGACTTTTTTCACACTTTTTCACTCTGACATTTGTTTAGACTTTTTTACTCAGACTTTTTTCACACTTTTTTACTCTGACTTTTTTCAAACTTTTTTACTCTGAATTCTTTTTTTTTTACCTTTTTGCTCTGACATTTTTCTGACTTTTTTTACTCTGACTTTTTTCAGACCTTTTTTACTCTGACATTTTTTTAGACTTTTTTACTCAGACTTTTTTCAGACTTTTTCACTCAGACATTTTTCAGACTTTTTTTACTCTGACATCTTTTTTTTTTACTATTTACTCAGACATCTTTCAGACTTTTGCACTCAGACATTTTTCAGACTTTTTTTACTCTGACTTTTTTCACACTTTTTTTACTCTGACTTCTTTTTTTTTTTAATATTTACTCTGACATTTTTACTCAGATATTTTTCAGACTTCTTTTTTTTAACTTTTTTACTCAGACATTTTTCAGACTTTTTCACTCAGACATTTTTCAGACTTTTCTACTCAGACATTTTCCACAGTTTTATACTAGTTCTTTTTTTTTTTACTTTTTTACTCAGACATATTTCAGGCATTTTTTAGACTTTTATCACACGTACATTTTTCAGACTTTTTTTACTCGGACATTTTTCAGACTTTTTCACTGACATTTTTCAGACTTTTTTTACTTTGACTTCTTATTTTTTGACTTTTTTACTCAGACATTTTTACTCAGACATTTTTCACACTTTTTTACTCTGACTTTTTTCAAACTTATTTACTCTGACTTCTTTTTTTTTAACTTTTTCACTCAGACATTTTTCAGACTTTTTTTACTCTGACTTTTTTCAGACCTTTTTTACTCTGACTTTTTTCAGACTTTTTTTACTCTGAGATTTTTCCAGACATTTTTACTCAGACATTTTTCAGTCTTCTTTTTTTTATACTTTTATACTCGGACATTTTTTAGACTTTTTTTCTCAGACAGTTTTCAGACTTTTGTTTCTCTGACATCTTTTTTTTTACTTTTTTACTCGGACATTTTTACTCAGACTTTTTTCACACTTTTTTACTCTGACTTTTTTCAAACTTTTTTACTCGGACTTCTTTTTTTTTACCTTTTTGCTCGGACATTTTTCTGACTTTTTTTACTCTGACATTTTTACTCAGATATTTTTCAGACTTCTTTTTTTTAACTTTTTTACTCAGACATTTTTCAGACTTTTTCACTCAGACATTTTTCAGACTTTTTCTACTCGGACATTTTCCACAGTTTTATACTATGTCTTTTTTTTTTCTTTTTA
Organism: Sebastolobus alascanus; assembly: GCA_916701645.2. Classification (NCBI taxonomy): domain Eukaryota; kingdom Metazoa; phylum Chordata; class Actinopteri; order Perciformes; family Sebastidae; genus Sebastolobus; species Sebastolobus alascanus. The sequence goes on along the minus strand of CAKAOJ020002966.1, from coordinate 5,633 downwards.
CACGGACATTTTTTTTAGACTTTTTTTTTTTTATTTTTTACTCAGACATTTTTCAGGCATTTTTTACTCAGATATTTTTCAGACTTCTTTTTTTTAACTTTTTTACTCAGACATTTTTCAGACTTTTTCACTCAGACATTTTTCAGACTTTTTCTACTCGGACATTTTCCACAGTTTTATACTATGTCTTTTTTTTTTCTTTTTTACACGGACATTTTTTTAGACTTTTTTTTTTTTATTTTTTACTCAGACATTTTTCAGGCATTTTTTACTCTGACTTTTTTCAGACTTTTTTTACTCGGAGATTTTTCCAGACATTTTTACTCAGACATTTTTCAGACTTCTTTTTTTTATACTTTTGTACTCGGACATTTTTTTAGACTTTTTTTCTCAGACATTTTTCACACTTTTTTTACTCTGACATTTTTTTTTTTACTTTTTTTACTCTGACTTTTTTCAACACTTTTTACTCTGACATTTTTTAGACTTTTTTACTGACTTTTTTCAGACTTTTTCACTCAGACATTTTTCAGACTTTTTTACTCTGACATCTTTTTTTTTACTATTTACTCAGACATCTTTCAGACTTTTGCACTCAGACATTTTTCAGACTTTTTTTACTCTGACTTTTTTCACACTTTTTTTACTCTGACTTCTTTTTTTTTTTAATATTTACTCTGACATTTTTACTCAGATATTTTTCAGACTTCTTTTTTTTTAACTTTTTTACTCAGACATTTTTCAGACTTTTTCACTCAGACATTTTTCAGACTTTTTCTACTCAGACATTTTCCACAGTTTTATACTAGTTCTTTTTTTTTTACTTTTTTACTCAGACATATTTCAGGCATTTTTTAGACTTTTATCACACGTACATTTTTCAGACTTTTTTTACTCGGACATTTTTCAGACTTTTTCACTCAGACATTTTTCAGACTTTTTTTACTTTGATCTTTTTACTCGGACATTTTCAGACTTTTTCACTCAGACATTTTTCAGACTTTTTTTACTCTGATCTTTTTACTCTGATATTTGTTTAGACTTTTTTACTCAGACTTTTTTCACACTTTTTCACTCTGACATTTGTTTAGACTTTTTTACTCAGACTTTTTTCACACTTTTTTACTCTGACTTTTTTCAAACTTTTTTACTCTGAATTCTTTTTTTTTACCTTTTTGCTCTGACATTTTTCTGACTTTTTTTACTCTGACATTTTTACTCAGATATTTTTCAGACTTCTTTTTTTTAACTTTTTTACTCAGACATTTTTCAGACTTTTTCACTCAGACATTTTTAGACTTTTCTACTCGCACATTTTCCACAGTTTTATACTCGGTCTTTTTTTTTTACTTTTTTACACGGACATTTTTTTAGACTTTTTTTTTTAAATTTTTTTACTCAGATATTTTTCAGGCATTTTTTAGACTTTTATTACTTGGACATTTTTCAAACTTATTTTACTCAGACATTTTTCAGGCATTTTTTAGACTTTTATTACTCGGACATTTTTCAGACTTTTTTTACTCAGAGATTTTTCCAGACATTTTTCAGACTTAATTTTTTTTTTATACTTTTGTACTCGGACATTTTTTTAGACTTTTTTACTCAGACATTTTTCAGACTTTTTTTACTCTGACATCTTTTTTTTACTTTTTTACTCGGACATTTTTCAGACTTTTTTACTCTGACTTTTTCACACTTTTTTTACTCGGATATTTTTCCAGACATTTTTACTCAGACATTTTTCAGACTTTTTTTACTCTGACTTTTTTACTCAGATATTTTTCAGACTTTTTCACTCAGACATTTTTTCAGACTTTTTCTACTCGGACATTTTCCACAGTTTTATACTCTGTCTTTTTTTTTTACTTTTTTACACGGACATTTTTTTAGACTTTTTTTTTTTATTTTTTTACTCAGACATTTTTCAGGCATTTTTTAGACTTTTTTTACTCTGACTTTTTTCAGACTTTTTTTACTCGGAGATTTTTCCAGACATTTTTACTCAGACATTTTTCAGACTTCTTTTTTTATACTTTTGTACTCGAACATTTTTTTAAACTTTTTTTCTCAGACATTTTTCACCCTTTTTTACTCTGACATCTTTTTTTTTACTTTTTTTACTCTGACTTTTTTCACACTTTTTTACTCTGACATTTTTTTAGACTTTTTTACTCAGACTTTTTTCAGACTTTTTCACTCAGACATTTTTCAGACTTTTTTTACTCTGACATCTTTTTTTTTTACTATTTACTCAGACATCTTTCAGACTTTTGCACTCAGACATTTTTCACACTTTTTTACTCTGACTTTTTTCAAACTTTTTTACTCGGTCTTCCTCTTTTTTTACCTTTTTGCTCGGACATTTTTCTGACTTTTTTTACTCGGACGTTTTTACTCAGATATTTTTCAGACTTCTTTTTTTTTTACTTTTTTACTCAGACATTTTCAGGCATTTTTCAGACTTTTATTACTCAGACATTTTCCAGACTTTTTAACTCAGACTTTTTTCAAACTTTTTTACTCTGACGTCTTTTTTTTTTACCTTTTTGCTCGGACATTTTTCTGACTTTTTTTACTCGGACATTTTCCACAGTTTTATACTCGGTCTTTTTTTTTTACTTTTTTACTCAGACATTTTCAGGCATTTTTCAGACTTTTATTCAGATATTTTTCAGAGTTCTTTTTTTTAGACTTTTATATCCGGAAATTTTTCGGGCTTTTTATATCCGGACATTTTTATGACTTTTTCACTCAGACATTTTTTACTCTGACTTTTTTTACACTTTTTTACTCGGACATTTTTACTCAGACATTTTTTCAGACTGCTTTTTTTTATACTTTTTACTCAGTGTTAGAATGCCCGAGCGGTCATTGAGAAGTCCAAAATCAGATGGCGTTTCATCAACATTTATTTTTCTTACACCGCACCTCACACACATGTTGGCCTCCACCAAAGCAATCCCCCACTCCACTGAATTTCCCCCGCCTTATATATCCGGTTAATTGGTCCATACCATTACTAATATTACTTTTAACCCACAAATATACAAAAATATACACATCTATTTACATACAACCTTTCCCCAACATATAAATACTATTAATAAATATATATATCCCTAAATATGTTACTAATGTACCAATAAACATTTAAACAGAATAAATACATTTAAAACAGTCCCGTCGAACTCCCCTCCCCCCACTTCCCCTTGGTTTCACCCTCCCGGAACTATTCAGCGGTGCGCGATCCCCCGGGGATCACTTTCGCCCGAACACCCTGGGAGACGGAAACAGGCAGAGGTAAGGCCATGAGTGTGTTCCAATCCACGTACTTCTGGAAGTACACTTCAATGTCGTGCACTGTTCGCACTCTGTACTTACTTGAGTAGTGCGTAAATTTCAACGGGTAGGGTCGTCTCAAATCGAAGACTCTGCGGCGCCCTTACCAAAAATGACGATCGCAACATTTCACCGCGGCTCGCTACCGTTCTTTTAATACATCCATGCTCGCTACCCGCCAAAATATCTTCTTCTTCTTCGGGGTTTTAGGGCAGCTGGCACATGAGCTGGCATCTATAAGGTACGTTGTTCAGCTCCGCAAAAGCTCTTGCATCATCTGCCACCATTTTCAAATGTTTGAATGGTGGTCGTGGCCCCGCCCCTTCCGCTACGTAGCCATGACGACCGTTGAGGGTGAGAAGTGTCCAGCGTTCCACACTCAACGACCGTTTTGAGCACAACATCCGGGTACTTACAGTGCACTGCATGTTGCCGTACTTCACAGTGTGAACACACTTATGCACTCAAAATAGTAAGTGTAAGTACAGAAGTACGTGGATTGGAACACACTGCATTATATTCATGACTGTTTAAATGTTAATACTTCCCAATCAACCTTCTTCCATCTACTTTATTATCACCCATTACCTTCTCTTACTAGTGAGGTGTAAGTCGATGTACATTTGAATAAAGTATTGTCGTATTTTGCAGGAGGACGACGAGGAAGAATCGCCCTGCGTCCCCGCTGCAAAATACGCTGCACGTCAGCGTCACCGCACTGAAAATCCTCCGACAATAAATTACTTTAATCAATAAATCCTGTGTGTTTATTTACGCTGTTAATAACGTGTGACATGAAGTGTGTTCAGTAACAATTATGTACTGTAATTAACCTTATCCAGCGCCAGTAACGGCGAGCCGTCGTTACATTCAGACTGCTTTTTTTATACTTTTTTACTCTGACATTTTTTTAGACTTTTTTACTATGACTTTTTTCACACTTTTTTTACTCTGATTTTTTTCGGACTTTTTTACTCGTACTTCTTTTTTTTTTTACTTTTTACTCGGACATTTTTTTGACTTTTTTACTCAGAATTTTTTAGACTTTTTAACTCAGACATTTTTCATACTTTTTTTACTCGGACATTTTTCAGACTTTTTTACTCTGACTTTTTTCAGACTTTTTTACTCGGACATTTTTACTCAGACATTTTTCAGAATTCTTTTTTTTTACTTTTTTACTCGACATTTTTCAAACTTTTTACTTTGACTTTTTTTTAGACTTTTTTACTCAGACATTTTTCAGACTTTTTTACTCTGATTTTTTTTACTTTTTTACTCAGACATTTTTCAGACTTTTTCACTCAGATTGTTTTACTAAGACTTTTTACTCAGATATTTTTCAGACTCTTTTTTTTTTTTACTCTGACTTTTTTCACACTTTTTTACTCGGACATTTTTACTCAGACATTTTTCAGAATTCTTTTTTTTTTACTTTTTTACTCAGACATTTTTCAAACTTTTTTACTTTGACTTTTTTTTAGACTTTCTTACTCACACATTTTTTAGACTTTTTAACTCAGACTTGTTTTCCTCAGACATTTTTACTCAGATATTTTTCAGACTTTTTCATTCAGACATTTTTTTAGACTTTTTTAATCAGACATTTTTCAGACTTTTTCACTGACATTTTTCAGACTTTTTTTACTCTGACTATTTTCACACTTTTTTACTCGGACTTCTTTCTTTTTGACCTTTTTACGCGAACATTTTTCAGACTTTTTCATTCAGACATTTTTCAGACTTTTTTTACACTGACTTTTTTCACACTTTTTTACTCGGACTTCTTTTTTTTTTACTTTTTCACTCAGACATTTTTCAGACTTTTTCACTCAGACATTTTTCAGACTTTTTTTACTCTGACATTTTTCAGACTTTTTTTACTCTGACATCTTTTTTTTTTACTTTTTTACTCGGACATTTTTCAACACTGATCATCATGACCTCACTCTCACTCTGATCCATCATGATCTCACTCATTCACTCTGATCCATCATGACTTTTCTCACATCACCTGATCCATCATGATCTCACTCATCACACTGATCCATCATGACCTCACTCTATCACTCATGATCCATCATGACCTCACTCATTGCTTTGATCCATCATGATCTCACTCATCACTCTGATCCATCTGTTGAAGAAAAGTGCCCGACCGTGGGCCAGCAGAAGATAGGGCGTCCTCTTCAGCATTTATCCTTATAATACTTAAAACTTTGAAGTTCTCAAAAAATCAGGTTTAAAAATTGGTCGAGAGAAAACTACGATCTGATGCAAAGTGATTTGAA
>CAKAOJ020002945.1:0-11031 GCA_916701645.2 Sebastolobus alascanus | reverse complement strand
GCGGTTTAGCCGATACGCACTCGCTAACGTATCTGGGTCACAGAACGGGCTACCACACAGCTAGCTTAGCATCACTTGGTCTGATTAGTTGATCAGGATATCTGCGGGTTTCAACAAGTCAAATTTAAGACTTTTTAAGACCTTTTAAAGACCATTATGAATGCAATTTAAGACCCATTTCACGTCGATTTAAGTCCACTATGAATGCAATTTAAGACCTACGTCACGTCCATACTGGAAAGAAAGTACTAAGGATATGAAAGAAAATTGGAACCCCGGAATTACTTGCAAAGTAAATTAATTTATTCACTGAAACACATTCCTTCCAGCAGTTTTCCTCAGTGTTTGTTCCAGGTTTTTCACAGTTTTATAACCAATAAATAAATATATTGCGAATACTTTTGTGCTTCAGTAACATTTTGAATGTAGGACATTTACTTGTGGCAGAGTATTTTTACACTGTGGTAAAAGATGTGAGAACATCTTCCATCACTGTGCTCTAGTAAACTATTTAATCATAAACACGTTGGTTGTCACACCCACAAAGCATCATGGGAAATGGGACAGGTGGGTTGCGGACATCACCACAGACCCGTGACACACTGAGTACAGTCTAACCCGGTTTAGAGTCGCACCCCGAGCAGGGGACCGCCCCCCCCCCCCCGCAGAGGGAGGAACAGAGAGCCTCACTCGGCCCCACGGAGCCGCGAGCCACTTTCACCCCCGGCCCCGGGCCTTTCCGAGCCGAACTACAGCAGTGTGTGGACCGTTGGTGAGGACCAGCCAGCCCCCCCGCTGAGAAGTGTTAAAGTATTTTCGGTTTATTATGAAACTGTTCATGGCACACATGTAAAGAGGCGGATGGAGCAGCTTTCACAAACACAGACTGCCGCTTGCAACGACATTTATAAACTCCAACTGGTGATATAAAACTATATTAAAGCATCAAACGGGAGTGAAAAAGGACTTTTGTTTACTTGAGTGATGTTTTTGCTTTTTGGCGAAAAAGTTACCAGCGGAAACATCGTCGCTCCGCTTTGCAGCGATCCAGCCGGAAACCAGAACAGACGGCTCGTTTCTTCTTCTTTGGTAGTTTTGGCAGCGGCTCTCCTGGTTCACTGTGCTGTTGATGTTACAGCGCCAACACAACGGCGTAAGGAAAACATGCACTCCCCTTGATTGCATGTGAAATGGGTGTGCTCCGATAAATTCTATCCGGGGAGATGCACAGCTTTTCCCTTTTGGTTCCGTTTTATAGTTTTGTTACGGCGTGCTCAAAAAACGAAACATTTAAAAGCAAGATAATGCATTTCTTTTATTAAAGGGACTGTTTGTAACTTCTTACACGTATAAATCATTGCTGGTCGGTGTCCCATGCGCGCTCGCGTGTGGCTACGCTGTTCAGACTCAGACTCCAACACAAACTACACGGAAGCACCAAAACTGCAAAGTTACATCTAGTGAAGCCCGTCTTGTAAACAGTGTTAACTCTTCCTGCTTCCTGACTTTCGTTGACATTGCGGCCACAAGTGTCGCTGTTACAACCAATTTCTGATTCTTACAAACAGTCCCTTTAAATGAAAGTAACATTAATTAATTTTTAAAACCTGCCAAAATTGAATTTAAGACATTTCATGAGATTTTAAGACATTTTAAGGCCTTAAATTCAGATTATTGGATTTAAGACTTTTTAAGATCCCGCGGGAACCCTGTTGATGTATCGTGAAGCTAACGTTAACGGTTTTTGATCATTTGACCCGGTGAGCATAGTCGTCATTCCTGCATCGCTTCTTCACATCCAACTGGTGAGAAACAGCTTTAAAGGGGACATATCATTAAAACTCACTCTCTCACTGCTTGTGCTCATCTGGGTATCTGGAGTGTCGACCAACCCACAAACTGTGAAATAAGACAAGCAGTCAGTTTTTAGAGGGCTGTCTAGATCAGAAAACATGTGATTCAACCAGCCAATCAGATGTGGCCCCCCCTTCCTATGTCACATACAGGCTCGTTAGAATATACCGCCCACAGCTGGAGGACTACCTTTGTAAAGGTGAACCATATTTATCTCTCTAGACCAATCAGAGCAGACTGGGCTTCTTAAAGAGACAGGAGCTGAAACGGAGCGTTTCAGACAGAGGGTGAATACAGGTATATTCAGACAGACAGGAGGAGAATAATAATGTGTTTTTAGATTATTAAAGCATGTAAACATGTTCTAGTAGAAACCCAGAATACAAGTATGAACCTGGAAGTGAGCAGGATATGTCCCCTTTAAGCCTCTCAAAGTTCTGTTTTGTTATTTCAGATCTTGAAGTGTGTAAAACACGAGGAGTCGATGAGTTGGTCAAACTCCATCAGGAGATGTGATGTTTTCATAGTTCACTGTATCATCATCTGCATCATAACGCACCTGTGGAAAACAACACGACACCATCAGACCCACACTTCCTGTGATCTGTAGGCGTCCACTGCTCCACATTTAGCACAAGGAAATAAGAAATAGATTAAAGACAGCCGGTTCACTGCATTACATCCATTCAGGAGACTCTTTAGGTTCAATTAGTGAAGTCAAACTCAATAAGTAACAGCAGCTCTCCTCAATGAACAGCTACACAAGCACATCACTAGTTCTTCTCTCTGCTTTAACAAGTCAATGTGAGATGGAGGTGGTAGTGAGGGGCGTTGAGGTGCAGTCTGAAAAGGTGGCTTTCAGTCTGCAGCCAGGCTGACTTCAGTGGGGAGTTTATTCCACCACTGTAGGACCAGAACTGAGATCAGTTCAAGGTCCTCCATGTGACGGGCGGACAGTCGTCCAGAGGCTCAACACTTCAATGAACCAAACCCTCACTTGGTTCCAGCACCCAAAAGCCTCCCAAACTCCCCACATTTCCTCCCCACATTACTGCTGGTGTTTAGAAAGTGAACAGAGTTCCCAGTTGACCCTGAACGCACCATTAGTTCCTGTCTGATCTGACCTTTATCTGACTGGCTGCTGGACAGTTTGAACTAGATGTTATTCTGTACGTTCTCCAGAGTAACGTGGACGTTAACTCCTGAACTAAAACTAAACTCTCCGCACTGCTCGGAGCCACTCGAGGTTAAGTGAGAACATCCTGTATGATGGGATGTCATTTAGGTGAAGCAGCCCTTTAATGTGGAACTCATCATGTTCACTTGTTATTGTTGATTCACATCTATGGTCTCTTTGGAGGCTGGAGGTTGTGTTGCTGCTGTGATCATATTGTCATGTTTAACTGGTATTAGCATCCACTTCACTTGTCCTGTTTATTTGTCTCTTCTTCTGTCTATATGTTGATAATGGAGAGTGTGTAAAGGACCAACTGTTGTAAAAACTCACAGTGATTTCATCCGTCTGTGTTTTCTTCTCTGAAGACACAAGAGAAAGACTCAACTTTAGTTTACACACAATAAAAATGGTTTATTAAAACTTTCATCTGTGAATGTTCTCACCTTTAATTCTTGTCCACACGTTGATCAGCACAACATTTATTATGAGTGCTGCTAAACCCACAGACACAATGATGAACCTCCACCGGGTGGGGGGGAGGGGGGGGGAGAGAGGGAGAGGGGTGGGGGGGAGAGAGAGGGGGGTGGGGGCGAGAGAGAGAGAGAGTGGAGGGGGGGGGGAGAGGGGGGGGGGGAGAGAGAGAGAGGGGGGGGAGAGGGGGCGGGGGGGGGGTGGGGGGGGGGGCGGGGGGGGGGGGGGAGAGAGAGGGGGGGGGAGAGGGGGGGGGGAGAGTGAGAGAGAGAGAGAGGTAGAGAGGGGGGGGAGCTAGAGAGGAGAGGGAGAGAGAGGTGGGGGAGAGTGTGAGTGGGGGGGAGGAGAGAGAGGGGGGGGAGAGAAGGGGAGAGAGAGAGGGGGGGAGAGAGGGGGGGGAGAGAGAGGGGGGGAAGAGAGAGAGGGAGAGAGAGGTGGGTGAGAGGAGAGAGGGGGGGAGAGAGAGTGGGGGGGGAGAGAGACGAGGGGGGGGGAGAAGGAGAGAGAGGGGGGGGGCGAGAGAGAGAGAGAGGAGAGAGTAGAGAGAGCGAGAGAGAGGAGAGAGAAGAGAGGGGGGGGGAAGAGAGAGCGAGAAGAGGGGGGGGGGAGGGAGGCGAGAAAAGGCGGCGGAGAGAGAGGAGGGGGGAGAAGAGAGAGAGAGATGAGAGAGAGAGAGGGGGGGAGGAGAGAGAGAAGAGGGGGGGGGGGAGAGAGGGAGCGGAGAAGAGCGAGAGAGAGAGAGAGAGAGAGAGAGAGAGGGGAGAGGAGAGATAGAGAGAGAGAGGGGAGAGAGAGGAGAGAGGGAGAGAGAGAGGGAGAGAGAGAAAGAGAGAGAGACAGACAGAGAGGAGGATGTTTTTGTTTTTATCTTGCTTCTTTTTGTCTTATTATTGAATTGACGCTTTTGCAATATTGTTCACCTGACATTCATGTTAATAAAGCATATTGAATTGAATTGAATTGAATTGAATTGAATTGAATTGAATTACTGTAGATTATACACTTGATGTACATTTCATGACATCACAGAATCTAAATGTTTCACTACATCAATGTAAAACTGCAACGTTATTATTCCCTGAAAAACACATTTGATCATTTTGTGAGAGAAAAAGCAGCTTAAAGCAGATATTAGACAGGTCCATGTCTTTGACTTCAGATAAACTTGTACTCCAGCATTCCACATGTGTGAATATTACAGCCTGTATGGAGGTGCAGTGTTCTGAGTGAATGTAACAGGGAGGGAGAATGTGACATCTAGTGGCTGAATGTTATCAATGTCATCAATAGCACCTTTAAGACCAACCATGATGTTTCCCCTTACCTTAACTAAGTGCTTTTCTTGTCTGATTCTAAGTCCCTGGTTTGTTGCCCCCTGTTGGTGCTGCACCTTAATACAGGCGGGGACTATTCACGTCTCTGTGAGTCAAAACACTGTCCTCTGGTGGACAGGTGGGTCTATTACAGGCTGTCCTCTGGTGGACAGGTGGGTCTATTACAGACTGTCCTCTGGTGGACAGGTGGGTCTATTACAGGCTGTCCTCTGGTGGACAGGTGGGTCTATTACAGGCTGTCCTCTGGTGGACAGGTGGGTCTATTACAGGCTGTCCCTCTGGTGGACAGGTGGGTCTATTACAGACTGTCCTCTGGTGGACAGGTGGGTCTATTACAGACTGTCCTCTGGTGGACAGGTGGGTCTATTACAGGCTGTCCTCTGGTGGACAGGTGGGTCTATTACAGGCTGTCCTCTGGTGGACAGGTGGGTCTATTACAGACTGTCCTCTGGTGGACAGGTGGGTCTATTACAGACTGTCCTCTGGTGGACAGGTGGGTCTATTACAGGCTGTCCTCTGGTGGACAGGTGGGTCTATTACAGACTGTCCTCTGGTGGACAGGTGGGTCTATTACAGGCTGTCCTCTGGTGGACAGGTGGGTCTATTACAGACTGTCCTCTGGTGGACAGGTGGGTCTATTACAGACTGTCCTCTGGTGGACAGGTGGGTCTATTACAGGCTGTCCTCTGGTGGACAGGTGGGTCTATTACAGGCTGTCCTCTGGTGGACAGGTGGGTCTATTACAGACTGTCCTCTGGTGGACAGGTGGGTCTATTACAGGCTGTCCTCTGGTGGACAGGTGGGTCTATTACAGGCTGTCCTCTGGTGGACAGGTGGGTCTATTACAGACTGTCCTCTGGTGGACAGGTGGGTCTATTACAGGCTGTCCTCTGGTGGACAGGTGGGTCTATTACAGACTGTCCTCTGGTGGACAGGTGGGTCTATTACAGGCTGTCCTCTGGTGGACAGGTGGGTCTATTACAGACTGTCCTCTGGTGGACAGGTGGGTCTATTACAGACTGTCCTCTGGTGGACAGGTGGGTCTATTACAGTCTGTCCTCTGGTGGACAGGTGGGTCTATTACAGGCTGTCCTCTGGTGGACAGGTGGGTCTATTACAGGCTGTCCTCTGGTGGACAGGTGGGTCTATTACAGACTGTCCTCTGGTGGACAGGTGGGTCTATTACAGGCTGTCCTCTGGTGGACAGGTGGGTCTATTACAGACTGTCCTCTGGTGGACAGGTGGGTCTATTACAGGCTGTCCTCTGGTGGACAGGTGGGTCTATTACAGACTGTCCTCTGGTGGACAGGTGGGTCTATTACAGACTGTCCTCTGGTGGACAGGTGGGTCTATTACAGTCTGTCCTCTGGTGGACAGGTGGGTCTATTACAGTCTGTCCTCTGGTGGACAGGTGGGTCTATTACAGACTGTCCTCTGGTGGACAGGTGGGTCTATTACAGGCTGTCCTCTGGTGGACAGGTGGGTCTATTACAGACTGTCCTCTGGTGGACAGGTGGGTCTATTACAGACTGTCCTCTGGTGGACATGTGGGTCTATTACAGGCTGTCCTCTGGTGGACAGGTGGGTCTATTACAGACTGTCCTCTGGTGGACAGGTGGGTCTATTACAGGCTGTCCTCTGGTGGACAGGTGGGTCTATTACAGACTGTCCTCTGGTGGACAGGTGGGTCTATTACAGGCTGTGGTGTGATATCGTGTTTGGTGCTGTTACCTGCTTCTGTGCTGTTTCCACTTGTTGGTGGTTCTGTTGTTGGTGGTTCTGTTGGTTCTGTTGTTGGTGGTTCTGTTGTTGGTGGTTCTGCTGTTGGTGGTTCTGCTGTTGGTGGTTCTGTTGTTGGTGGTTCTCTTGTTGGTGGTTCTGTTGGTGGTGGTTCTGCTGTTGGTGGTTCTGTTGTTGGTGGTTCTGTTGGTGGTGGTTCTGTTGGTGGTGGTTCTGCTGTTGGTGGTTCTGTTGTTGGTGGTTCTGTTGTTGGTGGTTCTGTTGGTGGTGGTTCTGTTGGTGGTGGTTCTGCTGTTGGTGGTTCTGCTGTTGGTGGTTCTGTTGTTGGTGGTTCTGTTGTTGGTGGTTCTGTTGTTGGTGGTTCTGTTGGTGGTGGTTCTGCTGTTGGTGGTTCTGTTGTTGGTGGCTCTGTTGTTGGTGGTTCTGTTGTTGGTGGTTCTGTTGTTGGTGGTTCTGTTGTTGGTGGTTCTGTTGTTGGTGGTTCTGTTGTTGTGTCCTCACCTGAACACATGAACACATGAACACATGAACAGAACTCAACTAACTGCTGTAATGTCAGATATTAAAACTTCAAATCCATCAACAAATATTTAGGTCATAATTCACATCAGTCTGAAGTGACTTTAAACAGCTCAACATGTTCTCACCTGAGGACCTGAAGGGAAACAGCTGCTCTGTTCTAGTGATCCGATGAGTCACTTCACACATTAATGACTCATTCCTTGATGTGTGAATGTAATGAGACGTCCTGAAGGTCACAGAGGCTGAGCAGTCAGACTGTGATGTCTTTATATCTCTGTTGTCTTTATCCACATCTTGACCCTCAAACAGCCACTTCACTGTGTGTATACAGAATCCATATCTGCTCACAGAGCAGGTTAACGTCACCTCATCAGAGTTCTTCTGTTCAGTCACTGGTGAAGACGGAGATATTGTGAGAGAAAGACAACAAGAGTTAAATTAACTTCATCACTGTAATCAATAATTATTGTAATGTTTCAGTATATTGTTCTAACGAGACAGTTTGAAGACATGATGATGTAAATACTCACTGGTAACAACAGACAGAAGAACCACAGTGTATTGTTCTCCTGATCTGATCCGTCTGCAGTTGTAATAACCACCATCCTCCTCTGTGACCTTCTTTATAACCAGAGAACAGTTCTCTGAGACACTCAGTCTGTCTGATTTATCTTTGGCCTCTTCATCAATCTGTCCATCTCTAACCAGATATACTAATGGACTGCTGCTTGAATCATCGTAGAACCATGTAGTTCTGTTACAGTTATTCTGATCATCTATCACACTGTTACAGGACAAAGTGACTTCATCTCCAGCTCTGACAGTGAGGTAGAGGAGACTCTGTCCTGTTGCTGCTCCTGAGAAGATGAGAGAGAAATAAACGTCTGTTAGTGTGACGATTATTTCTTTATCTTTGGTTATCAAGAGTTCCTTAAACACACCATGTTGAACACATTAGTCTTAGTTCATAATATATAGATCATATATGTGTATTCTTACCTGTAAACTGAAGCAGCAGCATCAGAAATAAAGACGTTTGAATCCCTCTGAACTCATCCATGGTGATTCTCTGTCTCTGTGCTTCTTCTATCTGTTGTCCTGAAGCTCTGAACTGTTTCTGAAACAGAGCTTTAGTAGAGAGATGCTGCATCTACTTCCTGTCATTAGTATGTCACTTCCTCATTTAGACCGTTTTAGATTCTCTCTGAATTTCTCGTCGACGTCCAAACAGCCAAAAGCTCTGTTACAATTTTCATTTTTACATTTTTTAAATTTCCTCTCAATAAGTTTCTGCGTTCATTGATCCGATCTGATGCTGCAGCAAACAAACTGTTAAGACTCATGTTGAGTCTCAAGTTCACACTGTGTCAACTCCCATGATGCACTTGTGACGCTGACGTGTTTCACCTCCTGAAGAGAAGAAGAAGAAGAAGAAGAAGAAGAAGAAGAAGAAGAAGAAGAAGAAGAAGAAGAAGAAGAAGAAGAAGAAGAAGAAGAAGAAGAAGAAGAAGAAGAAGAAGAAGAAGAAGAAGAAGAAGAAGAAGAAGAAGAAGAAGAAGAAGAAGAAGAAGAAGAAGAAGAAGAAGAAGAAGAAGAAGAAGAAGAAGAAGAAGAAGAAGAAGAAGAAGAAGAAGAGAAGAAGAAGAAGAAGAAGAAGAAGAAGAAGAAGAAGAAGAAGAAGAAGAAGAAGAAGAAGAAGAAGAAGAAGAAGAAGATGACAGAGGAAGTTGACCGTGTGAAGATTGTTAGTTCAGATAAATGTTGAGCAGTGATGTTTCCTTTAGATGGTGTTTCTTAGAAAACAGACAGGACTCACGGTCAGTGGTGGAAGAAGTACTCACATATTATACTGAAGTAAACGTACTAATACCACAGTGTAGAAGTACTCTGTTACAAGTAAAAGTCAAATTCTTACTTGAGTAAAAGTACTATACTTAAAGTAAAAGTACTTGTTGGACAGAATTGTCCCTTTCAGAGAGTTTATATTATTATAAATCATATTATTATTTATCTATTTGACAGGGACATGTCAGGTTATCACAGGAAAACAGGTTTGGACCCAAGTGCAGGTAAGGATGAGGAGATGGCAGCAGGCAGAGTTCAAATTATTTTAATAAAGGAAAAAAGCTTACAGAGGCTGATCCAGGCAGGTAGGTAACTATAAACTAATCCACAAAGTAAAGTGACTAAAGGTTGTCTAGGAAAATAAAACAGTGGAAAAACAGACTCTCTCTGGTGTAACACCACACACAGGGAGCGACGACGAACTGACAAAGAAACAGAGGAAACACTGAGACTAAATCCACCAGGTGAGCAGGGTGACTGAACACAGGTGGAACACATCAGGGCCGGGCAGACAATCACAAAAGGCGGGAAACTGTCAGGGAGAGTGGAGCAGGTGGACCCAAATGCAGGAGATCACAACAGGATCAGAACACAGGAACTTGGAGAGAATAACTTTAATTCAATCTCCAATGCAGGCAGAACAGAAACTCTCTCGACAAAATCAAGGATCCAACAAAGACTGAACAGAAAACCAGGACTTAAATACAAACTGATGTGAGGAGAGGATGAAGTGCAGGTGGAGAGATGGGCGGAGAAGCTCAGCTGAGGGAAATGAGGTGATTAGGCTGAGGAATGGGCAGGGAGCTGATTGGCAGGGGAAAAACACTGGGAACAAGAAAGGAGTTGATTGGTTGGGAAGGACTAACGAGTCTGATTCAGAGCAGGTGTGTAGATGGGCACAGGAGGGAAAGCCAGTACAGGAACACAGGAGGGAAAACAGAGTACAGAAAACCCACAACACAGAAAACAACTCAGTCCGGTCTACAAGAAGTCTGAAGGCATCTGGATACAGTGCCATACCGTGACAGAAACAAACAAAGGCAGGAAGTAAAACCAGACAAGACACAAGAGGAGTGAATTTTCAAAATAAAACAGGAAATAAACTACAACAAAAAGCCAGGACCATGACAGGACAATACATGTAGGCATTGTTCCATTTAATTAAAGTTCCACCGATGTGATGTCTATAGGACTTCTAGCCGTAGCTAATGAGCAGACCTTGTGCCTTTAAGAAATAAAAAATAAAAATACATAATACCACATCATACATAAATATTACAACATCGTACATTACAATCAATTTACATATGTATGCACGGAGTTGTCCGAGTTCTCGTCTTACATCTTTAACTCTTTCACAGTGTGTTTTCACTTCATCACAGTTAATTAGAACATTCTTGGTCTCCTAAGCGTATGTCTTATTCAGCGTTCAGTTGTACGGAGAACAGCGACCTGTCAATCACCAGGTAGCCCCGCCCTAAAGCATCCCCTGCTTTATGGTCTATCTGACTCTAAATGGGACCATAATTTACTAAATGAACATCATGCTGTATTGAAGAAGACTTGAAACTAGTGATTGAGACCATAAACTCATGTTTACAATGTTTACTGAGGTAATAAATCAAGAGAGAAGTAGAAGCTCATTTCCTCACAGACTTCTATAGAACCAGAGGAGTCGCCCCCTGCTGGCTGGTAGACAGGATGAAGGTTTAAGGCTCTTCATCATTGACTTCACCTCTCACACCTGGAGGTTGACCTCTGGTCACAGTAGGTGGTCATGTGCATCCAAACCTTCTAAAAGTAGCACGAGTTACTGTGGTGGAAAATACATGTACTGAAGTACTGTACTTAAGTACAATTTTGTGGTGCGAGTGCTTTACTTGAGTATTTGTCACAAAAGAGAAAACTTTATATTTATTTATAATTATTCTTGGAGGCTCAAAGAAGTAAAAAGATACAAAAAGTTCACAAATACAAGCAAAGATAGGAGAATCGTGCAAAAACTGAAAACACATTTGTGGATCAGAACTTATTTTTTCTTGTTTTTTATTTAATTTTTTTGGAGGGGGGCCCCCAATAATAACATTT
>CAKAOJ020002935.1:0-13680 GCA_916701645.2 Sebastolobus alascanus | reverse complement strand
TTTTCGTCTTAATTTTCCGGGCATTTTTAGTCAAATACCCTTGAAAAAACGTTTGGGAAACAAAATTTTTCTTTTTGTTTTAAAAAAAAAAAACAAATCTTTTAAAAGTGATTTTGTCACCACTGGTTAAAAAGGAAAAAACTTTTTCCTTGGGCCCCTGAAAGGAGGAAAAACCAGTTGAGGTCAGAGGTCAGATTCTCTCTGCCTGTCCTGTCCACCAACCAAAACCTGCTGACAGCAGTTCACAGCTTCACAGCAACAAAGTGCTGAAGTTTGGGCGGGGAAATTGTCTGTACCGGGGTGAACATATTTCCCGGGTACTGAACATCGGCTGATCCTCCAGCCTTTTTTTTATAGTTAATAATCAGATTTATGACCAGAGAAAGTCATTCATTAAATCCTTAAGAGAGCTTTATAATATCCTGAACGCACTCTTTTTTGATGTTAAACCTTATTTGTAGGCAGAACCTGGAGCTTACACACATCCCTTGATGATACTGGCTTACAGTAGAGCCTGGTAAGTGCATTAGCGCTCTACTGCACCCCGTGGTCTTTTCCATGTGGTGTTGAAAAATGTAATGAAATACCTTGAGCAAAATGACATTGGCTTGTACAGAATCAGGATGTGCCTCTCCTACCTTGAGGCTCCTATGTTTTCAGGTGATTTTGGGTGCTTTTGGTGCATATTCTCAAACAAGAAGACAGTGGGGGATTTTTTGAAGAAACCAAATAATATAAAAGTTTATTTAGGAGGAGGGGGCAAAAAAGGGATTCATGGTTATTTATTTAGCACTTTTAAATCACATGACCACAAACCCGTTGACAACATATTTAAATTTGAATACTTTAAAAGGGAAAAGCTCAAATGAATAGGCTAAATCATTCAGCTTTTCACCACCACTTCATTCCTGGGCCTAAGATGCTCGAAGACTTAAACTTGAGTTGGCCTTGGCTTTTCTGATCCACTTTTGGGTTTTTCCAAAACCATATTGTACAACGTATTAAGTATACATTTTTCTATTGCGATAAGGAAGTCAGTTTAATTTTAAAGCCATGATTATTACCGGATGAGTGATCAAATTAAAACCATGGGTAATTACCATCAATAAAACTATAAAAAGAATTCATGTTTTTTGTTGATCTTTTCTTGAGGGCCCCCAGTATACAGCATATTAGATCGCAACCAATGAATTGGCATACACCATAACTGCTTCCTGCTTGGGTTTATTTCTGATCTGGGGGTTTTTTTGCATATCATAAACCTGTTTGTCCTCATAAATCTTTGAAAAAAAAAATTTCTGGGTGATACATGTAAAATCTTGGTCTTTGTTGAAGTTAGTTTGAACCTATGGCCCACTGATGAAAGTATTGCAATATTTGCAGTATAGATAATAGAAAATTTTTTATTGTTGTTATTTATGTAGGAAACCGGCGTAGCCGGGGGAAAACCCCCCGTACAGACAGGGGGAGAATCACTCCCCACCATGTCACCTTGGAGAGGGGGGAGAGTGGATGGATGTCTTTGCGTAAAATTTAAAACCGGATCCCCCGGAGTAAACCCAAAAGACAGGGGGGAAAATCACTCAACCCCCCATCTCACCTTGAAGAAGGGATGGATGTCTTTGCGTAGAAGGAAACCGGATCCCCCGGAATAAACCCATAAGTGAGGGGGTGAAAAGGGGGTGGGACGGTGTTTGGTGGGAAGGGGGATGGGGATAGGGGAAGGGTGGGGAGGAGATAAGGGATGTTACTCCCCTCTCTTCTCCCTATCCTTCCTCTCCTTCTCTTGTCATTCCAGTTCCTTCTTTTCTCTCTCTTTCCTGTTGCTCCTCTGTCTTCTGTCTCTCCTGCCCCTTTCTTCCTCTCCTTCTTCAGGATTTTTTCGACCAACTTCTTGTCCTTCTTCTTGTCCTTGTCCTTTTTCATAGCGAGCACCTGGAGGTCGATGCTTCGCTTGATAAGGAACTTGACGTCGTCCTCCGATTGGCTCAGTTTGTGGCGCCAATCCTCCTCGGTTTGTCTGCTCTGTTGTTGCAGCTCCTGCGCTTTCTTCAAGCTCTCGTCCTTTGCAGCCAACTGTACTTCCAGAGCGGTGAGTTTAATGCTCCACTCTGCCTCGCTCTGGATGAGAGCCTTCTTTTCCGTTGTTATTGCGGTGATCACCTGGTTCACCTCCATGACGAAGGCCTCCTGCACAGATTTGAGCTCTGCGACTGCCTCTTCCTGCCTCACAAGCCAACGATTTTCCAGTCGGCGTTCACGGCCATCAGATTACTCTCGCTCACCTCTTGCCAAAGAGCGTTGTCCTGGTTGAGCTTGGCACTCCAGTGTTGTTCGACTGAGAGGCCGTTGTTGTGTTCTTCAGCAAGACGATGCTGAAGAAAGCCGATGGTTTCATCCTTCTCCTTGCTCTTGGCTTTGACGTCAGTCAGCTGTTCCTTGCAAAAGGCTCTCTCAGACTGTAGAGCCTTCAGGATTTTAACTTTACTGTAGTATTGGAAATTGTATTTAGTACTGTAACTATCAATTTCCAGTCTAGTGCACCTTATACACAGCTAAGTGTCCAGAATAAACGGGACGAGAGGCTGGCAGTTCAAAGAATATATAAAATTTTTTATTTATACAATTTGCATTTTAAAAACATTCAAAAAAAAGGAAAGGCAACTTAGAGCTGCACAATGCAACCTTGAATAGGTACGGTGGACCGGGCACTGCACAATCACTTGATCTAGATAGCAAAATACACAGGAATCTGTCAATGGCTACAGTAAACTTTCGGACCCAACCACACAGTTAAACACAAAATATGATTCCTTAAGGGAAATGTCACTGCACACTCTCAAGAACCACAAATCGTATATATATATTCCACCCAGGAACTGATAGGTGGATGACACTGCAACCAACGTCGGGTTATGACTACACCAGAAGGGGTCTCTAAGTTTATCTGGAGCCTTATAACTTCCACCTGGTTCTGCTATGACTCTAAGATTTCACACGCCATCAGAATTATTGCACATATGCCCGTCAACACTATTGCACTACACCCATCAACGCTATTGCACTATTCCCAGTGATAACAAAAAATAATAATACTAAAAATAAACAAAGAAAACAAGAAAGAAAATAAAAAGGCCCGTTACTCTAAACAATGGGGGAAAAAAACAGTGACAGTCAATACCACACATGAAGACAGTCCTATAAAAATAAACATACAATTAGACAACAATACTTTAAAATTCATACACATTTTAAAAACCATGTTTTCATAATTAAAAACCAATATGCCGTCCCTTTTAAATTCATTAAGGTTACACTCGGACCCGCAGCGTGCTTACTGTTGGGACGACCAACACAAAAAGGGGAAAAACAGGACATGCATTTAAACACCTCACAATTACATTATAGTGGGGGGCCGTTTAATAAATATCGAAGTGCACAATTTACAAAAATAATCCCCGTTCACAAAAACGGCTGCAAGCAGATAGATAGTGTGTGACGTGTGTGTGTTTGTGTTTTTCCCGGTGGGAGAGTACTGCTGGCGTTGCTTGACTGCCGCTTCTCCCTCCGTCAGCTGTCTTTCTTCCTCGTTTTGTTTTGTTTTGTTTTGTTGCTTTTTCTATCCTGTCCTCCTGCGTTTTGTTGCCTTGAACCCGCTCCTTTTTTCCCTCTTTTTGGTTTTCCGCTGCGCTCCCCGACTGCTCCGTCTCCTCGCCTGCTACCCGGGCTAGCTGCTACCCCCTAGCTAATCGGCTACCTGCTAACTCCCCAGCTAAAGGGTTAGCTGTTGACTCGCTGGCGGAGCTGCCCTGCATGTCTCTGTCCCCCTCAATTCCCTCCGGACACCTCATCACTGGATTTACATTCATCTACTGGATTTACTGGATTTACTGTATTCCACTCTATTGACTTCATCACCCCCTGGCTGTTTCCCCATCATCATCATCCCCTGGCTGTTTCCCCTCACCATCTGTATCCATCTGTACCGTGAGTACCAACACCCCCCCCCCCCCCCCCCCGTCTAACGCTACCCTGTGCTGCCTCTGCTGCCCCCCTCCCAGCCTGCTAATCACTATACCATGGAACCATCAACCCTACTCTCCCATCTCCTGTTTCCTCTTACATTACCCCCCGTGCTACTCAAAGGATTCCCCTGGTCCCCCCATCTTTTTTTTCCCCCTCAATACCTTCCCCCCTCCCCTACACTACTCTCCCTGTCAACTGCTCCGCCTCAGGAAAAACTACAGGCTATCCTCCACTGCCCTCTCCTCTGCCCAATCTGCCGGTATCCTGACTCGGAAACGCTACCTCCACCGTGGCCCCAAACTAAACCCGTCATCTACTCTCCTCCATTACCCCCACCACCCAGACACACAAGACCCAAAACCATCCACCCACGCCCCCCCCCCCCTCTACTGCCCCCCCCCGCTCAGTGAACCCAGCCAACCTCAAACCTCTCCAGCGTGCCCCCATCACTCCACCCTCCCACTCATCCAACTTTGCCCTCCTCAACCCCCGGTCACTCAACAACAAAGCCCCCATCCTCCATGAACTCATCCTGGACAACTCACTGGACTTCCTTCTGCTCACTGAAACCTGGCAAAAACCCCGACGATTTCTTCTCCCTCAACCAAGCAACCCCCCCCAACTTCGGCTACCTCTGTAAACCCCGCCCCTCCCGCCGCGGAGGGGGCCTCGCAGTACTATTTAACCGGAACCGCAGGACCACAGAACTCCCCTTTCCCCACAGTCACTTCATTCGAATCCCTCGCCTTCAAAACCTGCTCCACCACAGTCATCCTCATCTATCGCCCACCTAAACCAAACTCATCCTTCCTCTCCGATCTGTCCGAACTCCTCACCCTTGCTTCATCCCTTTCCCTACCCCCTCCTGCTACTTGGCGACTTCAACATCCACATCGACTCCCCCACCTGTAAATTGGCTTCCGATTTCACCACTCTACTAGATAACTTCAACCTCACCCAGCACATCACCTTCCCCACACACAGTAAAGGCCACATTCTCGACCTCGTCTGCTCTGTTAACATCCCGTTCTTAATATCCACCCATCCCTCTTTCCCCTATCTGACCACAAACTCATCCAATTCACAATCCCTTCCCCATCACCCCGTCCTCACCTCCCCAAGTCATATCATTCCGGAACAACGAAGTCCATTGACCACCTCCATCTCTCCAGCCTGCTTTCTTCTGCCCTCCCCATGGACCCACCCCTCGCCTCACCTGATGATCTGACCAACCACCTCAACTCCACCCTGTCTGCCTCCCTCAATTCACGGGCCCCCCCCAAAAAACCAAAACTGTTTCCTTCAAACCTCCCCCCCCTGGTTCCCCCCCCCCACCCCACCTCCAAAAACTAAAAACAGCCCGGCCGCCAACTTGAACGCCTCTGGATAAAAAACATCTCTCACTGTTCACCTGGAAGCCTACAAATCCCACCTCATCACCTACAATGACGCCATCACTGCTGCCAAGTCTGCCCACTTCTCCTCCATTATCAACGACCCTACCCGTAACCCCCGAACCCTCTTCTCCACTGTCAGCACTCTCCTCAAGCCCGTGCCAACACCCTCTCTGCCCCCTCCCCGACCTATGCAACTCATTCCTTCAGTTCTTTGCAGACAAAATCACCACCATCAACAACCCCCTTTTTCCCCGTGTCTGACCCAGCAGCACCTACACCGGCCCCTTTTTTCTCCTTCCCTCTGGATCCCCCCCCCCCCCCCCTTCGCCGCCTCTCCCGGTTCGACCCAGTTGACTCAGCCTTCATCTCCAAACTCATCAGCTCATCCAAGCCCACTACCTGCTCCCTCGACCCCCTCCCCACTCCCCCGCTGAAGTCCTGCCTCCCTGTCCTGTGCCCCTATCTCACCGACCTCTTCAACTCCTCACTGTCCCACGGAACCGTCCCCTCAGCCTTCAAAACTGCTGCTGTCACCCCCCCTCCTTAAGAAACCCGGTCTTGACCCCTCCTGCCTCAACCACTACCGCCCTATCTCCAACCTCCCCTTCCTTTCCAAAACCCTTGAACGCCTCGTTCCTCACAACCCAATCCCACCTGCACTCCAACAACCTGTATGAACCCCTTCAATCCGGTTTTCGTCCCCTTCACAGCACAGAAACTGCACTCCTTCATGTCCTCAACCACCTCCTCACCTCTGCTGACACCGGAGCCCTCAACATCCTCATCCTCCTGGACCTGAGTGCAGCCTTCGATACCGTGAGCCATACCATCTTACTCGCCAGGCTTGAAAACCTCGGTATCGAAGGTACTGCACTCAGCTGGCTCCGGTCATACCTCACCAACCGATCTCATTTCATCTCCCTCAATAACTGCTCCTCTGCCACATCCACGGTCACACAAGGTGTTCC
The DNA here is from genome assembly GCA_916701645.2 of Sebastolobus alascanus. Classification (NCBI taxonomy): domain Eukaryota; kingdom Metazoa; phylum Chordata; class Actinopteri; order Perciformes; family Sebastidae; genus Sebastolobus; species Sebastolobus alascanus. The sequence goes on along the minus strand of CAKAOJ020002935.1, from coordinate 7,289 downwards.
CCAAGGCTCTGTACTCGGTCCCCTCCTTTTCATCATCTACATTTTCCCCCTTTGGGCAGATCCTCCGCCACTTCAACCTGGATTTCCACTGCTATGCCGACGACACCCAGATCTACCTCAGCACCAACTCCCCCCACCACCCACCCCTCTCCCATATCAACTCCTGCCTCTCTGCAATACAAACCTGGATGCAACAAAATTTCCTCAAACTAAACAGCAATAAAACTGAACTCCTCCTCATCGGCTCCAAATCTACCCTCAGCAAACTCAACAACCCCCCACTCACCATTGATGGCACCACCGTTTCCCCCTCCCCCCCGGCACGCAACCTCGGCGTAATCTTCGACCCCACTCTCTCCCCTTTAGCCCCACATCCGCCATGTCGTCAAAACCTCCCTTTTTCCACCTCCGCAATATCGCCAAACTCAGACCCTCTCTCACACCCCCCGCTGCCGAGAAGCTCATCCACGCCTTCATCTCCTCCCCCTTGACTACCCGCAACTCCCTTCTGTACGGACTCAACACCACCTCCATCAACAAACTTCAACTGGTCCAGAACGCCGCCCCCCCGACTCCTGACTCACACCAAATCCTGGCACCACATCACCCCAGTCCTCAAAGACCTCCACTGGCTCCCTGTTTCCCATCGGATCACCTTCAAAATCCTCACCCTCACCTACAAATCCCCTGCACCACCTGGCTCCCCCCCTACCTCTCTGACCTCCTCTCCCCTACCAACCCTCACGGTCCCTCAGATCCACCTCAGCTGGTCTACTCTCCACCCCCAAGTCCAAACTCCGCAGTTTTGGGGACAGAGCATTCTCCAGGGCAGCTCCAGGCTCTGGAACTCCCTCCCACAACTCATTAGAGACTCTGACTCCTCTCCCTATTTCAGTCCCGCCTCAAAACCCATCTCTTCTCCTCTGCCTTCTCCTAGCCCCCCCCCCACCCCTTGGTCTGATTGTGTGTACGAGTGTGTGTGCCTGTCTATGTCGTTTGTCCTGATGTTTGTCTCACACCGCCCCTTGCCCTATTGTTAAGCGTCTTTGAGCTCCGGAAAAGCGCTATAGAAATCGAATATATTATTATTATTATTATTAGATGGAAGCACAATGACAGTCTGCCTATACGACAACCAGTCTTCCTTCAAACTCTGTATTTAAAGGGTGAATACATTTCAATCAGGAGAGACTTGTATGAATTGAAAATGATTTATTACAAAGTGCACAAAGATATGAATAGTTAAAATTCTTTGGCGATTTAGACCCGACATGACATCGTAAGGGGGGGAAATGAAAGCCATAGTAGATTAGAAATATTCCCCCCCAAAAAAAAGGGAAAAATATAGATTTATTGCCTGTGATATAACAATGACTCAGACATTTTTCAGACTTTTTTACTCTGATTTTTTTTTTTTTTATTTTTTACTCAGACATTTTTTTTTTTTTTAGACTTTTTCACTCAACATTTTTCAGACTTTTTTTTTTTTTTACTTTTTTGCTCGGACATTGTTTTAGACTTTTTTACTCAGACATTTTTTTGACTTTTTCACTGACATTTTTCAGACTTTTTTTACTCTGAAATTTTTTTTTTTTCTTTTTTACTCGGACATTTTTCAGACTGTTTTTACTCGGACATTTTTACTCAGACATTTTTTAGAAATCTTTTTTTTTATACTTTTTTTCTCTGACATTTTTCAGACTTTTATTACTCGGGCATTTTTCAGACTTTTTTTTTTTTTTTTTTTCCTTTTTTTTTCGGAGACATTTTTCAGACTATTTTTACTCTGAGATTTTTCCCGACATTTTTACTCAGACATTTTTCATACTTTTTTTACTCAGACTTTTTTTAGACTTTTTTTACTCAGACATTTTTCAGATTTTTTCATTCAGACATTTTTCAGATTTTTTTTACTCTGACTTTTTTTACACTTTTTTTATTCAGACATTTTTCAGATTTTTTTTACTCTGACTTTTTTCACACTTTTTTACTCTGACTTCTTTTTTTTTTACTTTTTTACTCAAACATTTTTCAGACTTTTTTTACTCTGACTATTTTCACACATTCTTACTCGGACTTTTTTTTCTTTTTGACCTTTTTACTCAGACATTTTTCAGACTTCATTATTTTTCAGACTTTTATTACTCGGACATTTTTCAGACTTCTTTTTTTTTTTCTTTTTCACTCAGACATTTTTCAGACTTTTTTTACTCTGACTATTTTCACACCCTTTTTTTCTCGGACTTCTTTCTTTTGACCTTTTTACTCGGACATTTTTCAGACTTTTTTTACTCGGACATTTTTCAGAATTTTTTTTACTCGGACATTTTTCAGACATCTTTTTTTTTTTTCTTTTTCACTCAGACATTTTTCAGACTTTTTTACTCAGACATTTTTCAGACTTTTTCATTCAGACTTTTTCAGATTTTTTTTACTCTGACTTTTTTTACACTTTTTTTTCTCTGACTTCTTTTTTTTTACTTTTTTACTCAAACATTTTTCAGACTTTTTTTACTCTGACTATTTTCACACATTCTTACTCGGACTTCTTTCTTTTTGACCTTTTTGCTCAGACATTTTTCAGACTTCATTATTTTTATACTTTTTTTTCTCGGACATTTTTCAGACTTTTTTTACTCGGGCATTTTTCAGAATTTTATTACTCGGGCATTTTTCAGACATCTTTTTTTTTTACTTTTTTACTCAAACATTTTTCAGATTTTTTTTTCTCTGACTATTTTCACACATTCTTACTCGGACTTCTTTCTTTTTGACCTTTTTACTCGGACATTTTTCAGACTTTTTTTACTCAGACATTTTTCAGACTTCATTATTTTTTTACTTTTTTACTCGGGCATTTTTCAGACTTCTTTTTCTTTTACTTTTTCACTCAGACATTTTTCAGACTTCATTATTTTCAGACTTTTATTACTCGGACATTTTTCAGACTTCTTTTTTTTTTTCTTTTTCACTCAGACATTTTTTAGACTTTTTTTTCTCTGACTATTTTCACACTTTTTTACTCGGACTTCTTTCTTTTTGACCTTTTTTACTCAGACATTTTTCAGACTTTTTTTACTCGGAGATTTTCCAGACAATGTGTTCTTTTGTGTTCTTCAGCAAGACGTTGCTGAAGAAAGCCGATGGTTTCATCCTTCTCCTTGCTCTTGGCTTTGACGTCAGTCAGATGTTCCTTGCAAAAGGCTTTCTCAGACTGTAGAGCCTTCAGGATTTTAACATACTGTAGTATTGGAAATTGTATTTAGTACTGTAACTATCAATTTCCAGTCTAGTGCACCTTATACACAGGTAAGTGTCCAGAATAAACGGGACGAGAGGCTGGGAGTTCAAAGAATATATATAATTTATTTATACAATTTGCATTTTAAAAACATTCTAAAAAAAAGGGAAAAGGGAACTTAGAGCTGCACAATGCAACCTTGAATAGGTACGGTGGACCGGGCACTGCACAATCACTTGATCTAGATAGCAAAATACACAGAAATCTGTCAATGGCTACAGTAAACTTTAGGACCCAACCACACAGTTAAACACAAATATGATTCCTTAAGGGAAATGTCACTGCACACTCTCAAGAACCACAAATCGTATATATATATTCCACCCAGGAAATGATAGGTGGATGATACTGCAACCAACGTCAGGTTTTTGATTACACCAGAAAGGGGGCTCTAAGCTTATCTGGAGCCTTATAACTTCCACCTGGTTCTGCTATGACTCTAAGATTTCACACGCCATCAGAATTATTGCACATATGCCCGTCAACACTATTGCACTATTCCCAGTGATAATAAAAATACTAATACTAAAAATAAACAAAGAAAACAAGAAAGAAAATAAAAAGGCCCGTTACTCTAAACAATGTGGGAAAAAACAGTGACAGTCAATACCACACATGAAGACAGTCCTATAAAAAAAAACATACAATTAGACAACAATACATTAATTCATACACATTTTAAAAACCATGTTTTCATAATTATAAAACCAATATACCGTACCTTTATACCGTTAAATACATTTCAATCAGGAGAGACTTGTATGAATTGAAAATGATTTATTACAAAGTGCACAAAGATATGAATAGTTAAAATTCTTTGGCGATTTAGACCCGACATGACATCGTAAGGGGGGAAGTGATGCCATAGTAGATTAGAAAAAATTCCCCCAAAGAAAAGGGAATAAATATAGATTTTTTGCCTGTGATTTAACAATGACTCAGACATTTTTTCATACTTTTTTTTTTACCTCGACTTTTTAACCATTTTTTTATATTTTTTACTCGGACTTTTTTTTTTTTCCACACTTTTTTACTCTGCTTTTTTTTTTTTATTATTTTTTTTTTATTTTTCCGGACATTTTCACTCAGACATTTTTCAGACTTTTTTTACTCTGACTTTTTTTACTCAGAGATTTTTCCAGACATTTTTACTCAGACATTTTTCAGACTTCTTTTTTTTATACTTTTGTACTCGAACATTTTTTTAGACTTTTTTACTCAGACATTTTTCAGACGTTTTCACTCAGACATTTTTCATACTTTTTTACTCCGACATCTTTTTTTTTTACTTTTTCACTCAGACATTTTTCATACTTTTTTACTCCGACATCTTTTTTTTTTACTTTTTTACTCGGACATTTTTCAGACTTTTTTTACTCTGACTTTTTTCACACTTTTTTTACTCTGAGATTTTTCCAGTTATTTTTACTCCGACATTTTTTAGACTTCTTTTTTTTGTACTTTTTTGCTCGGACATTGTTTTAGACTTTTTTACTCAGACATTTTTTTAGACTTTTTCACTGACATTTTTCAGACTTTTTTACTCTGACATCTTTTTTTTTTACTTTTTTACTCGGACATTTTTCAGACTGTTTTTACTCGGACATTTTTACTCAGACATTTTTCAGAAATCTTTTTTTTTATACTTTTTTACTCTGACATTTTTCAGACTTTTATTACTCGGACATTTTTCAGACTTCTTTTTTTTTTTTTTACTTTTTTCACGCAGACATTTTTCAGACTTTTTCACTCTGACTTTTTTCAGACTTTTTTTACTCGGAGATTTTTCCAGACATTTTTACTCGGACATTTTTCAGACTTCTTTTTTTTTTTTTTACTTTTTTTACTAAGACATATTTGAGACTTTTTCACTCAGACTTTTTTCAGACTTTTTTTACTCTGACTTTTTTCAGACTTTTTTTACTCAGACATTTTTCAGACTTTTTCATTCAGACATTTTTCAGATTTTTTTTACTCTGACTTTTTTCACACTTTTTCATTCAGACATTTTTCAGATTTTTTTTACTCTGACTTTTTTCACACTTTTTTAATCTGACTTCTTTTTTTCTTACTTTTTTACTCAAACATTTTTCAGACCTTTTTTACTCTGACTATTTTCACACATTCTTACTCGGACTTCTTTCTTTTTGACCTTTTTGCTCAGACATTTTTCAGACTTCATTATTTTTATACTTTTTTACTCGGACATTTTTCAGACTTTTTTTACTCGGACATTTTTCAGAATTTTATTACTCGGACATTTTTCAGACATCTTTTTTTTTTACTTTTTTACTCAAACATTTTTCAGATTTTTTTTACTCTGACTATTTTCACACATTCTTACTCGGACTTCTTTCTTTTTGACCTTTTTACTCGGACATTTTTCAGACTTTTTTTACTCAGACATTTTTCAGACTTCATTATTTTTATACTTTTTTACTCGGACATTTTTCAGACTTCTTTTTCTTTTACTTTTTCACTCAGACATTTTTCAGACTTCATTATTTTTCAGACTTTTATTACTCGGACATTTTTCAGACTTCTTTTTTTTTTACTTTTTCACTCAGACATTTTTCAGACTTCTTTTACTCTGACTATTTTCACACTTTTTTACTCGGACTTCTTTCTTTTTGACCTTTTTTACTCAGACATTTTTCAGACTTTTTTTACTCGGAGATTTTCCAGACAATGTGTTCTTCTTGTGTTCTTCAGCAAGACGTTGCTGAAGAAAGCCGATGGTTTCATCCTTCTCCTTGCTCTTGGCTTTGACGTCAGTCAGATGTTCCTTGCAAAAGGCTTTCTCAGACTGTAGAGCCTTCAGGATTTTAACATACTGTAGTATTGGAAATTGTATTTAGTACTGTAACTATCAATTTCCAGTCTAGTGCACCTTATACACAGGTAAGTGTCCAGAATAAACGGGACGAGAGGCTGGCAGTTCAAAGAATATATATAATTTATTTATACAATTTGCATTTTAAAAACATTCTAAAAAAAGGAAAGGCAACTTAGAGCTGCACAATGCAACCTTGAATAGGTACGGTGGACCGGGCACTGCACAATCACTTGATCTAGATAGCAAAATACACAGAAATCTGTCAATGGCTACAGTAAACTTTAGGACCCAACCACACAGTTAAACACAAATATGATTCCTTAAGGGAAATGTCACTGCACACTCTCAAGAACCACAAATCGTATATATATATTCCACCCAGGAACTGATAGGTGGATGATACTGCAACCAACGTCAGGTTATGATTACACCAGAAGGGGTCTCTAAGCTTATCTGGAGCCTTATAACTTCCACCTGGTTCTGCTATGACTCTAAGATTTCACACGCCATCAGAATTATTGCACATATGCCCGTCAACACTATTGCACTATTCCCAGTGATAATAAAAATACTAATACTAAAAATAAACAAAGAAAACAAGAAAGAAAATAAAAAGGCCCGTTACTCTAAACAATGTGGGAAAAAACAGTGACAGTCAATACCACACATGAAGACAGTCCTATAAAAATAAACATACAATTAGACAACAATACATTAATTCATACACATTTTAAAAACCATGTTTTCATAATTATAAAACCAATATACCGTACCTTTATACCGTTAAATACATTTCAATCAGGAGAGACTTGTATGAATTGAAAATGATTTATTACAAAGTGCACAAAGATATGAATAGTTAAAATTCTTTGGCGATTTAGACCCGACATGACATCGTAAGGGGGGAAGTGATGCCATAGTAGATTAGAAATATTCCCCCAAAGAAAAGGGAATAAATATAGATTTATTGCCTGTGATATAACAATGACTCAGACATTTTGCACACTTTTTTACTCTGATTTTTATTATTTTTTTTATTTTTACTAGACATTTTTCAGACTTTTTTTTTCTGACTTTTTCCAGACTTTTACTTTTACTTTTTTGTTTTCTCATGACTTATTACTCCAGACATTTTTACTCAGTACTTCTTTT